>CM046868.1:14779226-14981726 GCA_025617745.1 Heliocidaris erythrogramma | reverse complement strand
TAACTCCTGAGCATGCAATATTTATATTTCGGTGGGTTCTATTTAAGCCTCTCTCTCCCTCTCTCTCCCTCTCTAGTAATTCACCAGAGCTCGAGACCACTTTCTCCATGATCTTAACTGATGACAGTAAACTGAAGCTCTAAAATAGTGCCATCTTTGAACAGGATTTGAAAAGGATCTGTGCCTCTATTGTTCCCATCATGCCCCATTCTAGTTTGTAAAAGCTTAGAATGTACCTGCACACAATTTTTCACAATGCCAAGTCAAAAATGATAGTTTTAAATATAAAATTGGCATATTATCATCAAAATTGAAAATAAAATGCAATTAATTTTTCAAATTATAATCTTAATTGAGCAATCACTGGAAGATTAAGCTCTGTTCAAGTTATATCAGTTTAATGCCGCTTTAAACTATCAACTACCTTGTTATCTTATTATTATGACCACCAGATACGGGTAATGGAATAGAGTACCCTTGATAATAATCGTCTGCCATCCTGTAAGGAAACATCTCGTCCCAATAACAGGATCCGTCATAAACCAGGATGGAAATGACATTGGCGCAAATTTTCCGGAGAACAACGTTGCACTATTTTGATTGGTGAGTGATTTCATTTAGTTTGTTTTGGCTTGCGTTTGTTTTTGTTTTGTGAGGTTGTTTCAGTCAGGGAAACACTTTTTAAATGTAAATGAGTTCGGTGGTAGCTCGTTATAGCTGAGGTGGCGATATAGATTTGATTCTGTTGATACCTGAATATGGATTTGGCTGTCTTAGTGCACGCGTTTGTATGAGAATGTGGATAAATGTATGGATTTGACGAAGAAGGCTCTATATTATTTCTTTGCCTTTTAATACTTTATCTTAACTTCTCCCTGTATCTCTATCTTTCTTTCTTTCTCTCTCTCTCTCTCTCTCTCTCTCATAATTTCACCCTATTTCTTATTCTAACTCTCATTTATTTCCATGTCCATCCTTCCTATCTTTGACAGCACATCATTGGTTTTTATTATTTCTTTGTTTCTCATCCCTTCCCCGTATATGGATTTGGTGGTCTCAACCCATACGTTTATCTCCCCGATTTTCCTCCCTAATTGCATTCCACTTCTTTTATTTTCCCTATCCCCTTTCCTCCATCCTACCCAACTGTTTCCGTCTCTCCAACCCCCATCTCTCTCTCTCTCTCTCTCTCTCTCTTTCTCTTTCTCTCCATCTCTTTCTCTCTTTTTATCTCCATCTCTGTCTCTATCTCCTATTTATCTCTCCATTTGCCCCCCCCCCCCCTTTCATCCATCTCTTCCTCTATCTCTCTCTTTCTTTCCCTCTGTCTCCTTTTCTTCCCCTTCCCCGGCTCTCCCTCTCCCTCTGTTCGTGTATGCCTCTGTCATGTATGTTCCTCTGTCTTATCACACGTGAGAGCAATTGGCACTTTTAGTATTTGGGTCATCGTAGATGTCCTTGCAATTTGCGATTCCCACGTATGTTTTTGATAGTTATGCTAGCTTTGCTTTTAAATATTGAACAACGGATACATTGAACATCTGATATGAACAATTGATTTTCTGCAAAACAGATACAACGTGCATATTCTGTATCAATACGGTCAAGTTTTAAAACAACAACAACAACAACAAATCATCTTTTTAGAAGAGAACAAAAAGAGGAATAAACATTAAGCTTTTGTACGATGACATGTTATCTGATCCCAAATATCATTGTGATACCGAAACAAACAATAAACTACTTCAAGTTAAGCTAAAGCTGGAATCGCGCTAAAATGTATAAATCATCCTCTTCATAATCATGTAGCTCATTTTAGGGCTCTTAGTAATTCTCTTACCTTCTGGAAGGAGGGACATTGAGCTGAAACCAAATCAGAATAATTTTTTTCCCCATTCTTTCGATCAAGTCAATCACGGATTATATACTGCGCCCTCTCCGTCACGTGTTACTGTAATCATAGTACAACAACTGAGAGTAGGTAAGTGTACATTAAATTTCTATATCTTACAAATCAATCAGCATTCTTCCGGTCTTTGCGAAGTGTGTAAAGTATTTGAAACTATCGAACATTTCATTTTATATTGTTCAAAATACGAAAAAGAGAGACACATAATGATCAGAAAGTTAAAACTCAATAACCCAACCCTAAAGCAACTTTTGACTAACCCTGATTATATTCGGGAATTATTATGTTATGTACATGCCACTAACCGTTTTGGTTAGTCTGCTTTTTCCATGAACAGTTAGTATCGCGCGCATTGCATTTATCTCACAATTCTTAAACTGGATTATTGTATTTTGCTATTTCGCTTCGGCTTTCGTGTACTAATTTGTTTTTCACTAATGATTTCATGCAACTAATAATCACCAAATGGATAGACGTTTTACGTGGGCCTTCCTTAGCCGAAGTCCCACTGACGAAAGTGGCTGGCGCGTATAATCTGGAGAGATTGAAGTGCGCCATCATATTCAACTACAACAACAACTACAACAACGTACATGAACATCTACAATGGTAATACTTCTTTATTATGTCACTTCTTTACTTCATTTATTTTTCTAATATCAATTATTAAGGGTGGCTTTAAATTAATCTGACTGCTATGAAGAAATGTGGAAAATATTGACAATACGGAGTACCGTGAATATAGACCGCATAAAATACATAACTATTACTGCAGTATTTACTCAGTAAGAAATTATAAGAACTTTTAAAGATAAAGTTGAGTTACGAAAGGTTGATCATGTCTACATAAGAATTTGTGTATACTGTGAGGATTTGGAATCATCAAAACCATAAGAAAATTACCCAACCTTGCTTTAAAACACATGCACTCCAAACAGAAATGCATGTATAGGACTGTACACATTTGTGGTATGAATGTTCGGCTCGAATAGTTTTCCGTCATATTTCGAATATGAGGGTATTTAAAGGGCAATCCTTTTTATGGCACAGTTCTTCTATCATGTCTATAATGTTATTCCAAGCTGGAATGAGACAACTCACAAATTATGTTTCACCTTTCTCAGAACTCTACTTTCTATTTAACACAACGGATTTATAAAACATTACAAATGAGAACTTAAACCGAAGAACAAACGGAAGAGAAATATATTTTTCGTTTCTTTCATCAGTACTAAAATTAACAGATTTACATAAAGTACTTATTCCTTGCAGCAGGATGGCCAGAGAGCATGATAGAATAGATGAAAGCTGGTGTATGTTTTTGGGGGAAGATGATAATTTATCAACTGTTTAAACTTTAGGGCCTTTTCCGTGATTATCTCTGAGATCATGTATGTTGCAGTTCTAGCAAGATTTCAACTCTTACAAAAATTGCGATTCTCTTGACCTCGAGTTTCCACTGTTTTATTATTATTTATATCAAATAGCCATATAAGATGTAAGCTTTGTTTTTGTTTTGTTTTGTTTCAAATTAAATGGTAAGAGGTTTACGAAAAACTAAAGAAATGTAATCAATTACATATAAATAATTGATTCGTCTTTCCAGTTTTGATGAGCCTCGAATTTCTAGACGCCTACATCGTGCAATGGAAGAATAAAAATGAAATGGCGATTAACAACTAAAATCTACATTCAAACACAAATTTTTCTGCACATTTAAAATATCAAATTTGTAACACATAACATATCAAGGTATTTACATAACGCATAAAATGATTATTTCGTCACAAATTTCATCCGTTAGGTTTCTCATGAACTTTATGCAAGTATGACAAAACAGCATGGGTCTGAGGCAGGTACCCCCCCCCCCCTCCCTCCCCCGATCCTGACGACAGATTAACACGAAGCAAGAGAGGCCACAGTGTAAACACGCAGATGCAGAGAGAGAGAGAGAGAGAGAGAAAGAGAGCAGCAAATAAATGTTTGACCACACCCTAATCATCCCCTCCCCCCCCCCCCCCAAAATCGCCCTACCCCAACAGAACGCATAGAAACCCACTATTTATAAAATAAGAGCATTTTATACACGTCTTTAAAAAGAAAAAAAAACGGGTAAAAATACAGCCTTGGACAGCAACTGTAAACGGAAAATGCAAGGTGCATTTTACAATCGCAATGCGAAAAAAAAAAATAAACTGCCTATAGGTGACTTTATCAAATCGCGATCTTGCTGCATGGCGTCCAGTTTATGTGATCTACCAGAGCATCGCCTTCTGTTGAATACATTAGCTGGTAAAATTGGCGCCCCAGCTCGAAGAGATCGCGTTGCGGTGCGGGTGCAGGGTCGGGAGGCTGTAGCGAACAGACTCCTTTTGACCTGTAAGATATTCGATATTCACCTGATAAAAAAGAGTAAAGTTGCTCCACATATCCTAAGCGTAATACTATGCGATTTTGGTCAGTCGAATATTGGAAGACGATTGGAAGTTAACCAGAAAAGAAAAATATCGATTTTCATGATCTTGAAGAAGATATTTTGTCGCTCGTGATCATTCATGAATAAGAAAAGATGCATATTATTGCCTTTTACCACCCCCGTATAATAATGTTCCCCTTTATATGCGTAGGTCTTCTCTTCTTCCCATCTTTAGTTCTCTCTCTCCCTCTATCTACCTCTCTCTCTACCTTTCCCTCTCTTCTTCTTCTCTCTTTCTCTTTCTCTCTCTCGATCTCCAACCCTCACAACACACCCCTCACAAATACACACATGCACCCTAGACTTGTATTCGAAAATTAGAGCAAAGTTTAAAGTTTTTGCCCCCACACTTTACATAACGTGTAAGGCTTCTTTTTTAATTTATGTGTTTATTCATTTATTCATTTATTTATTTATTTATTTATTTATTTATTCATTATCATTATTTTGGGTATGTGTTATTTGTTTTATGTACACGTTGGAGCTCTTTATGAAATCTTTCCGTGAATCATGACTACAATGTACCTCATGGGTAAATGATTTGGGCTGTCTAACGATTAGACCACCCCAATCATTACCATGCCCTGAATCCCCTTGCTCACAAGGCGTCCTAATCACGCCTATGAAGGAAATTAGTGCATGCATTAGTACTTGAATGCATTAGTACTTGAATGCATTAGTACTTGAGCGCATTAGTACTTGAACGTATTAGTACTTGAATGCATCGTTTCCACTTCATTTTGCGTTCAATTTTTGTTCGGTGTCACTCTCACATAGTGCGTCAAAGGCCACGCCAGTTGCTGACGTAGGCCTGCATACGTCAGTAAATGACGAATAGTGTGCAAGGGGCGATATTATGCAAGTTGCACACTACTAAACGTCATTTGTATTGCGCCATTCAAGCCATTCAGGCATATGAATGCACAGGACAATTTCAGTCTTTCGGCAAAGTCGCAACTCCTTGACTTAAAGGACTGTCATGGCCTAGCTCATCGCTTCTGATTTGTCCGAAAGTCATCTTCGACGGAACACTGGCGTAGCAAAACATTGAATCTATACAATGAAGAAGTGCGTTAGAACATTGGTTTGAATTCTCGTTTGTCGCCGTCATTATTGATGTTGTTCATTGTTAACTGTGGCATGAACTCGATACTTGATTCCAACAACTTTGTCCAAAGCCCAGCTCACACAAGCCGTCATTTGCTGACGTTAGGAAAGCGTCAGCAAATTGTACCGTTTTTTGCGCATCATGAAAGAGTAACATCGAAAAAATGATTGCAAAACGAAAAGTGCAGACAATACTTTTAATAACTGGCGTATGGGTTAATAATTGTCTCCAGCGGCTTGATTAGCGCAGGCATACTGACGCAATCGTAATGACGCCTCGTGTGAGCCGGGCTTAAGTCGTTGAGTGACGCCTCTTGTGGAATGATGCCCAATGAAACGTTATGCGTCATATCTGAAGTAGTCCTACATCAACTAGTGTGAACAGGGATTATGTCTGTCTGTCTGTCGCTGTTTGTCCACTGTTTTTTTTTTCTCTCTCTCTCTCGCTTTCTCTCTCTCTCTTTCTCTTTCTGTTTGTGTGTTAAGCGCATTTGGGGCGTGGGGTGCGTGTGCGTATGCGTGTGCTTGGGTGCGTGTGCTTTATTCCGTCGACTGTCCGAGGACGAGGAACAATAGAGGAACAATACTTGTCCTCGGAAGTAAAGCCATGTAAACCTGCGTGGGTGGGTGTGTGTGTGTGTGCGGGGGTGTGGTGTGTGTGTGGGGGTGTGGTGTGTGTGACAAAAATTCAAGGCAATTTGTACTGATTCTGTTAGTCGTTATCCAAGAAGTGTATGTCCTTCTTCCTTCCGGAATTCTGAATTATGATTACAATAATACTTATCATGGTGGGTAATCGAGGAATGTTGATGAACATATTGTCTTTATATTAAAGGTTTAAGGGATTCAAAGAAGAGAGGTTCGATTATTAATTGGAGTAGACAAAGAGGAGATGTAATATTTTTTTTCAGGAAACATTTAGTACTATTGATGTTGAAGACAAATGGAAAGCAGAATGGGATGGGGTTAGTTTTTGTCAGTCATGGTACTTATCACAGTAAAGGGGTTTGTGTATTAATTGATTAAATCTAAGCTGCATTTTAAGGTATTAAAAACTAAAATAGATTTGGAAGGTCGATATATATTAATTGATGGTGAAGTTCAGGGGATCCGTCTTGTGTTGGGAAATGTTTGCTTTCCAAACAGGGATAAAGAAAATCTCCAATTAGCATTTCGTCGCATTTTGAAGAGTTTAATAATGAAGGGCATCCTATACTTCTTGGAGGGGACTTAACATGAGACTTTAATTTAGATTGTTCAAACAAAGGGAGGAGAACAGGACAGGCTTTTAATTTAGCATTTGATTATTTTCAGGGGAAATTTGATTTAATTGATAATTATTTGGAGAAAGCAGAATTGGGGAAAAAAATTTACGGAGAGACAGAAAAATCCTTTAATTCAAAGTAGATTAGACTACTGGATAATAACTAGTGGATAAGAAGAGCGAGAGAACGGTTGTAAAACCGTTGCTTCAGTAGCCCCCGATCATTCGGCTATTGAGTTAGAACTAAAACTTGCACATGCAATTTTTAAACGAGGACCATCCTATTGGAAGTTTAATAATAGTCTTTGTTTAGATTCAGAATATACAAACGGCATGAGAAACGAAATAACTTGCGTGATAGAAGTGTTAAGAAAATAAATTGTAGATAATAGACTTTAATGGGATTTTGTTAAATGAAAGTACGAGATTATACAATAAAATACTCTAATATTAAGGCACGAGAAAGAAGGTTATTTATGAGTAAATTACAGGATGACGTGCAAAAATTGGAGGAAAATTTGGCTTTAGATGGTGATAGAAATACACTAGAAGAGTTAGAATTAAAAAGAGCAGAGTTAAATGGGATATACGGACATGCTTTAAGCGGTTTGAAAGTTCGACCCCGGGCTAATTGGTTTGAAGAAAGTGATATTAACGATAAATACTTTGAACAATTGTTAAAAGTAAATAGTAATAAAACTTTTATAGGGAAATTAAAATCTAATGGAGAAATGGTAATTTGTCAACAACAGATTTTAAAAGAAATAAGAACATTTTATTCAGGTTTGTATTTAGAAACTAATCAGAAAGATGGATATGAATCTGGACAAGAATATTTTTTCAGTGATATTCCAATTATAAAGGAAAGTAGCAAGGAATTATGCGACGAAAAATAAGCATGGGGAATGTTTCTCCACTTTAAATGAGATGGAATTAAATAAACACCTCGGTAATGACGCTTTGACTGTAGAATTCTATCTAACATTCTGGCCAGTGATAGGAAAATTAGTCATAGATTCTTTTAATACTTCCTTTCAAAAAAGGGGGACTGTCTTCGTCACAAAAACAGGGCGTTATAACTTTAATTGAAAAAAGGTAAAGACCCTCTTTTGATAGAAAACTATAGGCCCATTTCTTTATTGAATGTAGATTATAAAATATTGTCTAAAATGCTAGCAGGGCAGGATTAAAAAAAAGTTTTATATGAGGTTATTCATACAGATCAAGTAGGCTATATGAAAGGAATGATTATGGGAGAAGCAGTAAGATTAATAGACGATGTTATATTCCATTCGTCTACATTTAATATAAACGGTTTCTTGTTGGCTATCGACTTTGAAAAAGCGTTCGACTCCGCTAGGCATTCATTTTTAAAGAAAATATTAAGCCTTTATGGTTTTGGTCCTCATTTTTGTAAGTGGGTTGATATTTTATACTCTAAAGCAGTTAGTTGTGTTATAAATGGTGGACACTCCACTGATTACTTTGATGTTGGGAGAGGAGTACGTCAGGGGGATCCATTGTCTCCGTATTTGTTTCTTTTAGTTGTAGAAGTGTTAGCACTTGCACTTCGTAAAACACAAAATATAAACGCAATACAAATAGGACATCTTGAAGTGAAGTAAACCTTGTACGCAGATGATATGACTATGTTTTTGAAAGATTCAGAATCAATACAGACTCTAGAAAAGGTGTTAAATACGTTTTGGAGATTATCCGGATTAAACGTGAACAAAAATAAAACAAAGGTATTAATGTTAGGTCCTCGTGAAAATATAAGAAATACATTTCAGTGGGAAAGCAGGTAGAAGTGTTAAAATACTTGGGATATATTTTTCTGTAGACGTAAATATAAAGGAGGAGATGAATTATAAAGAAATATTAAGTAAAATCAAAATATTATTAGGCTGGTGTAAACAGCGTGATTTGACCCTTGCTGGCAAAATACAATTGTTGAAAGTATTTGCCCTATCCAAACTTATATATGTCTCTTCTGTATTATTGGTACCAATTTGGGTATATAAAGAAGTTGAAAAAATTCGTTTTGATTTCATATGGAGAGGACATGATAAGATTAAAAGAAATATCCTTTATTTAAATTATAACCATGGATGTTTGAAAATTATGAATTTTAGAGATATGATCAAGGCACAAAGAATAATGTGGATTAAGAGACTAATTTATGAAGACAGTGATATGAAATAGAAAAAATATTTTGACTATTGGAGGAAGATTTATATTTTTATGTGATTATGATATGAAAAATATTCATTTTCAGGCGCCTCCATTGTACCTAGAATAATTATTTGAATATTTGGCATGAATTAAGAGAAAACAGAATTATCACTAGTAACTTAGGAAATCAAATGATTTTTAATAATACTTTGATCCGTTTTGGCCGGAAAACATTTTTTTAATAGAAAACTATGTGAGGCGAATATATATCAAACTAAGCATGTTGTACATAAAAATGGCCATTTAAGGCCAGTTAGCTATTTTCTACAAAAATACTTGATGCCAACGATGTATTCTACATTAGTAACATTTATTCAGCTTTGTCGGTGCATTTGAAAGAGAAAAGGAAACAAGACGAAGAGATAAATGATACGATCGATTACTCGGAATTGATGTATAAAGTAGTCGATAAAATAATATCATATGAAGGACTGACATCTAAAGTATGTTATAAAATCTTTATAGATAATAATTATAAAGGTAACCTTTGCATTTAGACACGCGGAAATAACACATTTAAATACTAAGTCTGGAGTTGTCACTTGCTTTTTGACCCCGAGATTATGCACTTTAGATGGGAGATTACGTGAATTTCAGTTTAGATTATTACGTAGTATCCTATATTGTAATGATAAATTGTATCGATTTGGTTAATTATCATCTAACTTATGTTCTTTCTGTGGAAAGGAAATTGAGGTATACAACCACCTGTTTATGAAGTGTCAATTGGTTAAAAAATTGTGGCAAGAAATAGGGGAACAAATTCAATTTCAATTCAGTATTTATTTCCAATTCATAAAAATTAACAAAGTCATATACAGACAAATAAAAAGGAGAATTAAAACATGTCAATAAAACATGAACAAAGCAATCAAAAGTAATAGGAAAGGTAGAGTTGTTACATGATTGAACATAAATGAATGGAAAAGGGGCATGCACTAAAAAGCCAAGAAAAAGCTTGTCTGAACGCACATGCCCAACGTGGATTGATGATTAAAATAATATTGCTACCATGGATGCGGTAATTAAGTACAGTACCAAGTAATAATAATTAAAACAAAAACTAAAATACAGTAAACCGAGAAAGTAAAACAGGACAAAATATATAAATACACAACATACATATAGTCATCCTAACATAAATTAATAATTGCTAAGTAATTTCTTTTTTTTATTGTCTTTTAAAAGTATTATTAAACTGTGTATTAATTCTGCTAAATTCCAAACTATTCCATAAAGTGGGGCCTGTATGTCGTATGGAATATTTAGATCTATCATTTGAGAAGGCCCACCTGTGAAATTGATTACGTGATCTGGTAAAATAATTGTGAATATTAGAGTTAATTGAGAACATGTACATTAAATATGGCGATAGATTATTTGTGTGGTAGCGTTGCATTATTGAAGCAATTTGAATCCTAGTAATAATCTGGAAGTTTAAGTGTTCGTAATGATTTAAATAACAAGGATGTTGGTGCATTATAGTCCGTTTCCATACATAATTATACGTATTGCTTTCTTTTGTAAAATAATTCATTTTTGTAAAAGGGAAGAATATGTGTTACCCCGTATTGAATTACAGTATGATAAATGGGACAAAATATAAGAATTGTAAAGAGTGAATAATAATATATAACTAGGTAATTCATATTTCAAACGGTTTAGAATTCCAATAAAACGTGATATTTTGACAGAGACTGAAGTAATGTGATCATTCCAACATAAGTTATTGTTAAGAATTACTCCTAAAAACTTTACTGAATCATAAAATTTCAATTGGGTTACGTCAACCTTAAGAGATAAGTCAGACTGATTATATTGCACACCTTTCTTTTTATAAAAATGGACACACTGAGTTTTACTCGTATTCAAAGAAAGTCTATTGCACTTAAACCAGGCAGAAATTTTGGCAAGATTTCTATTTAAAATTTCAAGTAAAATATTAATATCATCATGAGAGGCAAGTAGTGACGTATCATCGGCATATAGAATAAAGTGAGGTTCACGGCAAGAGCAAGGCCGTACGCAGCGGGGGGGGGGGGGGGGGGGGGGGGGCAGTTCCCCCCCCCCCCAGAAATTTCAAAATCATACTTTTTTTTAATTGGGTTTTAGACTTCAAGTTATGGGTTCCTTTGAAAGCGATCATCTTGCCCCCCCAGGAAAAAATTTCTGCGTACGGCCTTGGGCAAGAGTTAATAATATCATTAATATAGATTAAAAATAATAAGGGCCCGAGAATTGAGCCTTGAGGCACACCTGAATTTAATTTCAAGAAAGACGAATGGGCATTGTTGTAGACAGTAAATTGTTCTCTGTGTAATAAATATGATTTGAACCAATTAAAAGACACCCCTCTTATACCGTAATATTGCAACTTGTTGAGTAATATATCATGAGAAAGCGAATCAAAAGCTTTGGAGAGATCCATGAGGACTCCTATAACTTCTTTGCCGGCACTGAGTTCACTAATTATTCTTTCATGAATTTCAATAACTGCCATTTCTGTAGAGTAATTTTGACGGAAGCCATATTGACTGTCATATAATGAATTGTGGTGTCGTAAAAAGCAGTAGAGACTATTAAAAACTAATTTCTCCAATATTTTGGAGAAACATGGTAAAATCGATATTGGGTGGTAGTTGGTAAATTGATTCGGATTGTCCTTTTTAAAAACGGGAACAACTTTGGCTATTTTTAGTTTAGAGGGTACGAATCCAGTTGTGAGAGATGTGTTGAAAATATATAAAAGTGGATCTATAATAAAGGGCAAGACATATTTCACAACAGATGGATGAATGTTATCAAATCCACTACTTTTACTAGCTTTAAGTGATTTACCAATGTCTAATATTTCTTTCTTTGTAACTGGTTTAAAGAACAAAGTATGTGAGAGTGGTTCATTCATATAAGAATGAAACGAATTACAATTGTCTTTATTTAAATCATTGCATGTACTTGATCCAACGTTGATAAAATATTGGCTAAAGTTTTCTGCAATTTCAAAATGGTCACTAATATAACAGCCATTATATAAAAAAGTGGTTTCTTTATCAAGATTATTTTTTTGTTTTCCTAAGATATTGTTTATAAGTTTCCATGTTTTGTTTGAATTTGTTTTCATAGATTCAAACTTGATAAAATAATATTTTTTCTTCTCTCGTCGGAGAGTTGAAGTAACTTCATTACGTATCTTTTTATATCTATAATGATGAGCTTTAGATGGGGAGTTTAAATACACCTTATAATATTTATTTTTCTTTCTTATAAGCTTCAAAATATCAAGGTTAATCCATGGTTTTCTATTCCGTTGACGTTTACCGATATGTTTTGTGCTGATAGGTAAGTGTTTATTATACAGGTTAACGAATGTATCATAAAATATGTCGTACGCCCTCTCCGGGTGGCTCTGGAGACATGAAATGAAATTGATGCACTTAAATACTTTAAAATGGGAGGAAATCAGAAAAACATATGTACATTAACCACTTAATTATGATATACAATGCGAGATCAAAGGGAACGCCCCTAACAAAAAAATTTATAATGCACTTTTAGAAAATAAAGATAATCAACGGAAAAAAGCAATAGCTCGAAATAAGTTAAGTCTACATCTAAAAAAGTGGACTTATTTTGTATGTTGGACGGAAGGAGGACATACAAGATAATATTACAAACGACTTTAAACAAAAATTATTCATTGTTACAATTGCCCTATATACTTTAATTCATCACCTATGATTTTAATCTATACCTTGTTCAGTAAGTTGTACTATGGTTTATTTATGAATGGCATGCTATCGAATTATAGTATTTGTATTGTCTATCATGTCTATTGCCATGTTGAATTATATTGTGTAATCCATGCTTAATTTGTAATATTCATTTGAAAATCTGAATCAAGGAATAAAAAAATTATGAAAAGACAATTAAAAAAGCGTGTGTGTGGGTGTGCGGCGCGCACGCACATTCACATACATGCCTTGTGGGGAACTTTATTGTTTTCTCCTATTGTATTTGTACCCCGCAAGCACTTCTCCTATTGTATTTTGTACCCCACAAGCATGACGGAATAAAAGCCATCATTGTGCTCTTTTGTTCTCTGTACCCCACAACTGCATAATATGTAAAAGCATGGGGTGTGTATGTGTGTCTCTCTCTCTCTCTCTCTCTCTCTCTCTCGTCATCTCTCTCTCCCCCTTACCCCCTTTCACGTCCACTCTCAATTCTTTCTGCTTGTCGTCTTTGTGTCCTCCTTTCCAGAGCTTTAGGGGTACGCTACTACTCATCCAGGTGTTGTTTTCATGCTAGCGATTCGATTACTCTTTTCCCTGTAACAGTTTATTGGGGAAATAAGGTGAATAAATGGAGACATCGTAGCCTTAACATTCAGTCGACTACGACCTTGGAATTTGATCGCCCGCCACCAATCCGGCGCGTCTTTAATAACGATGTGCAGGTTTATCATTGACATATGATATTCTGAAACGACTTTGATGATTATGAATGATATTTCAGATGGGTGTGGAGATGTTGGGCTATTGCTAATATCAATATATACGCAATTAATTCTTGAGAATAGGTGATTACCTGAAGCCTTCCATGTCTTGTGAAATGCTATGAATGTTTTGGCATGGGCACGCCTATGTCGAATCGAAAAGGAATAGATGGGAAATTCAATGTAAGAAGATGACGATGCAAGTACCAAACCACACACCGTCTAGGTCGCTTTACTGACTCCCCTACACACGATACTCGGAATTAGACCTGCAGAAAGTGTGCTAGAGGGGGGGGGGGGGGGAGGAGGGGTGGAGAACCCCCCCCCCCCCCCCCCCCCCCTTTGAAAGTTGACATTTTTTATAGGCTGTCGGCAAATGTCCGAAATGGATGGACTTTTCTTTTTGGTAGTTGTTGTTGCTTGCTGGGAGAAAAACCAAAACTGAAAATCTGTCTTTGGCCCGACACCTTCATTCAAAATGGTGTAGCGACGCCCCTTGAGACAGGTGCCCCCTCCCATTCCCCTCTCCAACAATCCCGCTCACGTGGCCGACTATGCAGCTAAATCTTGACTGGTCCCACGCTACGCCTGTGCATGTACTGTATTTCTCGTTATAATAATTGTGGGCGAGTAGCCATATTCTGTCCTCTTTCCTCTTCATTATTTAAATCGATCGACGAAACGAAAATCATATTTATCCATGCATTCATTGACTCATTCACTCATGCACTCATCCATTCATTTATTAATTTCAGCTTATTGATAAAATATCCTGGTAAAAACAGTCCCAGAGTTAGAACATACAAAGTTTACATAGTTACTCTATTTTGTTTAATTATGTAACAAGAATACAATACATATCGCAAAAATTGACAAAGAAGAAATGCCTAAAGCAAATTGACCCATTCCATACGGAAGCTTAAAAGTGCAGCGCAAAGGCGAGTTGTTTAACTCGCCAATGCGCCTTGTTTCGGCAAAAAAAGGCGAGAAGGCGACCTGATCAACCCTGCCAAGGCGCCTTGTTCAAGAAGAGAAGGCTCTAAAAGCGACTTGTGCTAACTCGCCAAGGCGCCTTATTCAAGACGAGAAGGCGAGGTGACGACTTGTACAAACTCGCCAAGGCGTCTTGTTCAAAACGAGAAGGCGCGAAGGCGACTTGTACAAACTCGCCAAGGGGCCTTATTCAAGACGAGAAGGCCTGAAGGCGACTTGTACAAACTCGCCAAGGCGCCTTGTTTAATACGAGAAGGCGAGGTGGCGACTTGTGCAAACTCGCCAAGGCGCCTTATTCAAGACGAGAAGGCGAGAAGGTGACTTGTACAAACTCGCCAAGGCGCCTATATTGTTTAAGACGAGAAGGCGGGAAATTCGCGCATTCTCGTTTTGAACAAGGCGCCTTGGCGAGTTTGTACAAGTCGCCTTCACGCCTTCACGTCTTGAATAAGGTGCCTTGGCGAGTTTGCACAAGTCGCCACCTCGCATTCTCGTCTTGAATAAGGCGCCTTGGCGAGTTAGCACAAGTCGCTTTTTAGCCTTCTCTCTTAAACAAGGCGCCTTGGCGGGGTGGATCAGGTCGCTTTCTCGCCTTTTTTGCCGAAGCAAGCCGCCTTGGCGAGTTCAACAACTCGCCTTTGCGCTGCACTTTTAAGCTTCCGTACCCGCATGCGTCTTTTTCCGTACCATAGCGAGGCCAAAGTCTTTTATAAAAAAGACGCTGCCCGCATCATGTGGTTTGACTCGATAATTTAGATTCAACATGTCCACGTCCTTGAAATATACATTCCAGGTGTATGAGCAAAAAGCACGCTGTGTACATATTTTGAAATCGATTTACTTGTAATATAAGAATTCAATCGTTTTGAATTGCGTCTTTGAATAAGGAATCATCACAATTTACAGATTATTTGTATATTCTTAAACTTGGAGTCCATTTCATTTCTTCCTGAAAACGTATCATTTGGTACCAGTTTTTGGACCATTGTGTGCGTACTCTCAGTGTTCTTTTTTTTCCTTTTTTTTTTTCTTCAATGCATGAAAATATCAAATGAATCTGCTTTGTTTCGTGTCATGGCATTCAATTCTCATCACATGTTTTTGTTTTCCAACTGTAAGACGGATCGATGTCTTGCCCTGTATTTTCTCACACGTCTGCTCTTTCACTTCCGACTCGCCATATTAAACGAATTCTACCTAATTCAATTTTGATTCGGAGATCGAAATTCTTTCTCCTCCTTTCTGCTAATTCTTTTATAGTATTGTTTTGTTTATTTGTAATTTTTGACTGTCCTATAATGCGGATCACGTTAAGGAGTTTAATTTATTTAAAATCATGTTGTGAGTGTGTTTGAATTCTATTTTTTGCGATCTAATGTCGCTGGTGCTTTGATTCACCTTTTGAGTGATTTTGATGTTCTCGCGTTTTTATATGACAATCGGGTTCATTTACATTTTAAGGGCGATGAACAGTTTCTTAAATGTATTAAGCCCACCGCACACTATGCGATCGGTCTGCGATCAGATTTGGGAGAAAATATAATAGCATTAGATATAAACAGTTAAACACATAAAATATGTTTGATTGAGGTTCTGAATAGTCATAAATTATAGATAGTAAAATCGAAATTACGGCCTATTACAAGCCTTCTTCTAGTCGGAGGAAAGGCCAAATCGGCTCCGAATCTTAGTGACGTCAGAGCAGTCCTGCAAATATTTAAGATTTGAAACTGATTTGGCCCTTATTCCGGAAATAAGGGTGACATCGCACCGAATTCTTATGTTGAGTATCCATATTACTGTTCAGAACCTAAATAAGGTAGATTTTATTTGTTAAAATGCCTATATTTAGGGATTTATTTCCAAAATCGGATCGTAGTCGATCGTATAGTGTGCGGTATGCTTTAATGCCCAGATATGTGGATATTTTCTTTATTATTCCTTCTCTTTGACCATAAAATCATCAATTCGAACAATGGGTTTTTTTAATGGTTGGAAACAGTATTAGTGACTCACGCTACAATGACTCTCCCTTTTCTTTTGGGAATTCCCAATTTGTTGTTATATCGAGATATATCAATATTGGTATTTGTGAATTTCTATGTCCGGAAAAAATTACACTTGTGGTATATTCATGACAGAGGGAAATATTTGTAGCACAAGCTATTTATTTTGAGGGATCGTCTGAAAAACAGTTCTAATCAAGTGATTTATCGAGAATACATAGGCGTCCCAAATCGATTTATGTAAGGGTTGTGTTCTTAGTTACATGCGTATCCAAAACTTAATAACCCTTCAATTTTTACCAACAAGGATCGAGTCTTCATTTAATGTCACAAATGATTTGGTTATCTTAAAGGTTAAACAAATGCCTTATACCTCGAAAATGGCGGCTCTGTTGCCGGTAACAAGCATTAATTTGTACAATACTTGCATTCATATTGAATGTGACTTTATCTCATTACGCACCGCATAAAGAAAGGTATAACGTTTAAAGACATGCCATAAAGACATAGTAATAAGCGAGAGATAACCGCCATTCGTGGCTATAGGACTCGTGCGATTCCTGATTGAATCAAATCATTAACAAAAAACAACTTCAAATGCCAACCAAGCCACGCAATCCTTTCCATGACCTTAATCTCTATTATAAACAGAGTAGAGTAATCTGCGGAAATGTATGTTGCCAGTCGCATTAATCAATAAGTAATTCATTCTAAGGATTCTCGGGAGCATTGCTCTTGGAAGCTCATCAGGCGGTATAACCAAAGTTCAGAGTTAAGGTGGGTTTTCACGGGGCACGCAAGCAATTCGCCAAACATACGTGGGGGTTCGGAAGCGTCGTCAGTTGTCCGCAGTCGTGATTTGCTCGTGATTTGCTCTCGAACAGAAAAGCTTAGTTATATGGGCACGACATACTCATGACGTGAGTGATGCTTGCAAAATATTCGTGAAACCCCAAACAGATTCCGACAGTTTGGAGAACGTCTCGCTCATGTTTCGCGATAGCAGCGAAGTACATCCGATCATTTCTCGTGTTGTATTGCGTGTTCTTCGTGTATGTGGACTGGCCATAGTTCGGCAACGCTGCACACGACATTCGCACATACGTCGTGAGAACTACGCACAAACTGTGCAAGAATGGTTTATGGCTCCATTATCGCGACACATTAGGAGATTAACTTCTCCCAATGTTGGACTTTGCCCCTTTTTCGACATTCGCATCCTTCGCAAATCGTTCACGTGCCTCGTGAAACCTCACCTTTATACAGACATTGCGGAAATGGGAACAACGTATAAAACAATAATACAATCACCTACAAATTATTGATGGAAGCGAAACGCATTATAAGGGTATCTTTGTCATGTTTTTTTTTTGTGTGTGTGTGAATATACTCAAGGGAATTGACTTTTGCTTATTTCCAAAGCCATAGACGAATGTAGGGCGGGAACAAAAAAAAATAAATAAATGATCATGTTCCCAAGGAGATGTTAATAATAGTTCCCCAATTTGCGTCGAGCTCTGCCTACTTCGAGACTTGAATGGTTAAAGCTTTTGAAAGAAATAACGGTCACTGCATCGTATCTATGTGATATGATGAATATGGTGGTACTAAATAGAATAAATAAACAGACATACACTTGGTCCGTTTATTTTGCTATAATTATTATTATCATTAATATTATTATTATTATTATTATTATTATTATTATTATCATTATTATTGTTATTTATTGTTATTATTGTTACTTTATCATTATTACTATTATTATTAGATAATAACAATGATAATAATTATCATAAATTGTATTTATCTATTTATTTAGATCTATATACACTGTGTAGATTTTACATACATGGCCTAAATAGGCTATAGGTAGCTTGCTAGTATACGTTTAGATAAACAAGGTAATAGATAATGTATAGCGGACAATTTTACTATGTTCGCAGATATATACATCATTATATGTAGAAATAATAACAAAAGAGAATGTAATTATCGATAAGTGCGTCTGAACAAATACAATGGTTGATTCCAAAGATTTAATCATTTGTTAATACGTACATACATATTAGTAAGTTTCAAGGTACTTTTTAAATATATTTTAATGAATAAAAATGGATCTTTAATACCGCACATTTTCAGGCCAAACATTATCGCTTAGCAAGTTTTTTCCTGAGTGCGTTTTTTTAACGCTGTTGTTGGAAAAAGCCGAAACAGATTGCTTTATTACTACTATTTCTTTATGGAAATATTTCACGAGTTGAACGCGTCTGTAATCGGATATACTGATGTCCCTTTAGTGGGATATTCCGTGATAGTACAAAAGAAATCTACTGTACTTCTATCATAGTGTTACGATTATGCTAATATGAAAATTAATTTAATGTAGTCCGCATATGGGTATTGCGTGCGGGGTTTGTCTTACATGTTTAAATGATTCACATCTCAAACGTAAAGAATAAAACATTCACTCAAAATGAAAAGAAATCATGCGAAGTTTACAAAACTCTGGTTTTGAGAAGAGAGAAACCGAGATTAATGGCGCACCTTGTATACCAATTCAATAAATGTGAAAAGATCGATGGAGTTTCGTACGCTTACCTAGCCAATCGCAAGCGTCGTTCACTCCAGCATAGTTGGAGTGAACCAACGCCTGGTGTGACCCAGGAATAAAAGTGAACATCCACTTCTTATTATCATCAATATAAACACTGCTGCTTCGATCTATGTATTTTATTGTTGTGTGTTTTTTCACTATCATGGTTTGAGCACATATTATATTGTTCAATTTAATAAAATTTAAATGAAGGCGTGTAGGGTTTATCAAGTTTGCCGAATGCCCAAACACTTTCACTGAATTCCAAAGCGCTCCATAAGGATTAGTATGCCACAGTAAGTTTGTTTGGTTGTTCACATGGCAAGGAGGTACTAGGCAAGCCTATAGTACTTCCTTGTTCACATACAGACTTGATCATATCTCTTATTTCTTGCCTCGAAATTGCAGATTTATGGCAAATAAACTTGTCTGTATTTTATTCATGATCATTTGCGTATGTAAGTTCAATCGAACTGCACGCACACAAATACCGGTAAATAAAATTTACTAATATAAACTAATCATTTTCAAGATCAACCAAAGTATAAATATTTCATATTTTTTCTAGCTTTGATGCATTTAGATGACGAGTAAACACGACAACCCACGGTCACAATTTCCAACGAGTTTATTTAAACGAGAACAATTGTCATATAGTGTTCTTGATTTTCCCCTGTTTTATGAGGATAGATGCACCTTTCCTGCTCTTCTCTCAGAATGATTTCTTCACTCCTCAACTGATCGAATTTGTCACAAATTTGTTTTCAGTGAGTAGCCGTTTTATTCAGAAATGATTTCATATGAATCACAACTTACTACCCCTACGTATAAAGCCGGAAAACAGTGTTTATAAAACAGGTTTAGAAATTGAAAATATCTGCAAAAGGAGGGCTCTTTAATTCATCATTTGAATGTTCAAAGTTTCCTAAATGATTGAGTAAATAACTTGAAATACTATATAAACTTTGTAAACGAAGAAGCTTGACTGGGGAGGAATTTTTAATTTGTAAACAAATCTTTCGGCATATTACTCCCAGTGGCAAGCAGTAGATGACAGGTTCGAATCCCACTGGTTCCAATTTTTTCTGACTTGTGTTTTTCATTACAGATCGAGCATACGATCTTTAACACTGGGAGTAATATGCCGAAAGATTTGTTTACAAATATATAAACTTTATAAACCATATTAGGTAAAGGAAGAGACTTCAGTTTGTGTTTGA
Source organism: Heliocidaris erythrogramma (assembly GCA_025617745.1). Classification (NCBI taxonomy): domain Eukaryota; kingdom Metazoa; phylum Echinodermata; class Echinoidea; order Camarodonta; family Echinometridae; genus Heliocidaris; species Heliocidaris erythrogramma. Next base: position 14,961,425 of record CM046868.1, on the reverse strand, counting down.
AAGCAGGGTTTGACTGGGACTAATATTCGAAAGGGAAATTTCGAAGAGACTGGCCCTTTTTCTGTATATGACCGGCCCTTTTAACCAAAATATTGACCAGCCATGGCCAGTCTGTCCCTGCATCTAGAATACATTGATATTCATTATCATACCATAAAAAACCCTAACAATAGCAACATGTTATACCCTGATGATTTCAGAACTTCCCTTTTTGTTCTGAGCCGAACAATATCTCGATTCCAATGTGCTCCAGGGATCCTTCGGTGGCGATCTATGACGGATACAGTGGCAAAAGCTGTCTAGACTAAGGTTCATATTCTGTCTACGTTTTCATATTCACTGATCAATATTGAAATATAAGCTGTTTTTATCTTTTAATGCTGTATTTCCCTGACGCCTCGCGGGATACCCTTTCCATTGTTCACTAAACTTTGAAATTCATATTGATGTATGGGGACACACACCATTTCACACGCTGGTCAGAGGCTTTCCCTACTCAGCAACAAGTAATATATGCCAAACGTGTTTCATGCCAAAATAAGTTATCATACATGTAACAAGGAAATTACATACCAGTATGGTACGGAATACTTTCATTTGTTGGGGTTTTCACAACATCTAAAGTGCGTATAAAAAAAACAGTAATCCCATTTCAGTTGTTTAATATTCCAAAGTTATTGAAGTATGAAAATGTACATGTAGCTTAGATGGAAAGAATAACTCCTCACTTTTTCATTGATACCTTACATTTAATCACATGGATGACCGAGAGAAATGTTATTAAAGATGAACGGTGGGAAATTCATTTTACGCAAGTTTTGGTATTGCAATTGATGAAATAAGTTACCGATGTCACACATAGTCGAGTAAAGTCTAAATTGTTATTGAACATACGGAGTTAAAAAATGTTTTCAAAATAATAATTGGAAGATTATTTTGCTCCTTACCTGCTATTCACCCACACCTTCAACAATCAACATGTCCACCTTCTCGTTCTGCTCACGGTCAGCGACGTAGCATATCGTGAAAGGCTAGTCTCGCCATGCATAGCCGGTGTATTGCGCAAAGCATCCACTTCATGTCGAATACGGCCCTGCAATTCTTGAAGATCATGGGGAGGAAATGTAAACACTTGTGTAAAATCACAAGGCGTGATATCAGACGACCTTGGCGGCCATTCCACCCCATGGTTGAGAGCAACAACAATTTCTTCAAAGAGTTCTGTCAGTCGATCTCGGATCACCGTCTTGGATAAACAAGAGCTGTCGAAAGACTCCACGGCCCTCAAAGTGTTCCTCCAGCTGCGATACGACGTCCTTGTTGATCATCTACAGGTACATATTACCATTGACATTCCTGTGGAAGAAGAATGGTCCAATCACTTGCATTCCTCCACACAGTCCAACCCAAACAGTCCATTTTTTTTCGAACATCAAAGTTAATATTTGGAGGGTGTCTTGCTGGTGCATATTTAACATTATATGAATTGACCTTGCCGTTCATGGTGAATTCATCTTCATCACCTACAGTAAGTTTCCGCATGAAAGTGACATTTCCCTCGCTACGGGCTATCAACCATCTGGAAAACACCAACCTCCTGGGAAAATCTCCTTGCGTCAGTTGATGTCAACTTGCCCATACTTTTGTTTGATTTTTGTTTTTGTTAATGATAAGGGGCAGATGCTGCCGGTCGCCAGCACCCCCCCCCCCCCCCCCTCCTTTCACCGAACTGAAACCCTGTCATAATCATGACTTGTAATCTGTTTTTTTACAGAATAGTATACAAATAGTGAATGGCCATGAGTGCAATGGTACAAGATTTTGCACGAGGTGAAAGATAAGAGACGCTATATTCAACGAGGCGCAGCCGAGTTGAATAGAGCGTCTCATCTTTCACCGAATGCAAAATCTTGTTCCATTGCACGAATAAAGACCATTCACTATTTGTTTTATACAACACCTCGGACGTTAACGGGCTTTTTAAAGAACAGTTTTACTAGTCCAAATCGACCAGATTCAGCGATCGATAAAATTATCAGCGCGCACTGCATGCACGTCTAAGCAGCAAACATTTATCGTTCAACTCACCAAATATTTCTAGTCTAACTCGCTGAATGATCCATGTAATATAATCCATAACGATAAGAATCGAATCCAACCAGAAACACAGTAGAAAACAATTTCTTTCAGTATCTTCCTAACTAGTTACTAATTTAGATCTAACTTAGGACTAACTTAATAAAGGTCTAACTTACTACATAGATCTAACGTTTAATAGATAGGCTATGCCTAGGTATGTCTGTTGAGTGTTGTAAATTAGAAAGTAACGGGTCCGTGGCGTGGAAATGAAAATTGTGCATGGAGCTTGTGGAACAAGATGTGTTAGTTAGATTCCTGTAACTAAGATTAGTAGGCCTACTCTTGAGAAAGAGTAACTTTATGTCCAGTATTAGATTCTGGTCCGCTTACGACATTGATATTTTGCAAAAAAAGGATTCCAAACGGCTCTTCGCAAACTTACCGGAACGGTACCTCTCCAGCTAGTATTGTGAGAATCGGAGTCGGACAATAATTTATTCAATCCTGCAGTTTGATGAATTTGCAATACAAAGTTTGGTCCTGCCATGATGCGAGTTTAAGTCAAAGAACAAATCCTCGGGGAACAAATCACATCTAACGTTAGTCTACGCTACGCTTAATATACGTAGCCTGCCAAACGTAAACATAAATAATTTGCCGTACCGTATAACTATGCGGCCGGCGCGCGGCGTCTTCGAGTCTAGTCGCAAGCTATCTAGCTAGGTAGGCCATCGCCAACGTACGTAGTGCATATTTTGTGTTGCATGCATAATTAAACTGCGCCGCGCGTACCATGCTTTATGTTTATTGTGACGTCAGAGTTCAATTTCGTTTGATCCATTTGTTCCATTGCACGGTGATGTCACCTACCTCACAATACACTGTGTACATCGTTAGTGACGTCAGCGTGCAATGGTGCAAATGGATCAAACTAAATTGCACGACTGGAGAATGATACTGTTCAACAGTACTTTTATCGGATGTCATGTGATTAAGAATTGACCAATGGGGTTGCAAGAAACTTAGTAGGTGTTGTATAACAATCGATATTAAATAGCAATCGATATTCACAAAATTGCTTTAACCCTGGCAGCGTCAGTTGATGTCGCGTGGATTGTTTGGTTGGACTATGTGGAGGAAGGCAAGTGGTTGGAGCATTCTTCTTCCACAGGACTGTCAATGGTGATATGTACCTGCAGATGATCAATGAGGACGTCGTACCACAGTGATGTGTATCCGATAGGGATGCATGGAGAGGACCAGCCTCATGATTCTGTTGAATGTTGCCGAAGGTAATCCAGCCCCATTCCACCGTGCACTGGTATCCTGATTGGCTGAAAATCAAGTTGCGTTTTAATTGTTTGAGTTGCGTTTAATCGCAACCTTTTATGCAAGAGGGCCCAGATGGAGTGCCAATTTTAGCACTGCATCAGTGACCAAAGCTTGCATAAAATAGAATTCGTACCTGTCCAATCAAATAACGCTGTACTTGGCCATGCATGGCATAAGTGATCCAAATTAGGTATCATTGGAAAGGTAAGGGGTTCCTCTATAATTGTAAGGTAATATAAATTGTCAAAGTAAATAACCTTGGATAAGTAATCCTCTGAATTTGGATTACCGTTATTTCGAAACGTACTGTAGCTGCTTCTTCCAACCCTAAAATCTGGCAGCCACTGTTTCTTCCGCTCACGGTGACTTTCAAACCAAGTGATTTTTTTCACACCGTTCCTCCATGTCTGCTTGCTTTGAAATCACTTTGTTTAGAAGGTGTAAATTATTGAGTAAACGAAAGCTTACTTGCTATCTTAAGTTTAGAAGAATCATAAACGAAATACTTGTAGACCGCAACCGATGTTTCTAAGAAGAGACATTTATGCATTTTATTGCATTATAGTAAAACAAACAACAGCTTTGTTTTTACAAACTGACTACAAACTGACTACAAACTGACTACAAAAATGTGCGACTCTCTTCCTATTCATAAGTATCCAGAATATACCGCAGATTTTGCAACATGAAGACATTTAAGAAGATATTAGATACTTCTGATGCATAAGTTACCCCACTTACATTTTTGCAAACAGTTTGAAGACACACACAAAAAACTTTGTTTTACTCCCGAGAGCAGACTCCACCGCCATCTCGTATCAGTAAAGCCTACCGCACACTATACGATCGGTCTGCCTCGATCCGAGTTTGGAAGAACATGTAATAGCATTTGATATAAACATTAAAACATGTAAAAATATTTTTGATTATGGTTCTGAATATTGATATAGATATTAAATCGAAAATACGGACTATTGCCAGCTTGGGTAAATCGGCTCCGAGTCGTAGTGACGTCAGAGCAGTCCTACGATTTGAAACTGATTTGGCCATTATTCCCGGTATAAGGCTGACAGCGCACCAAATACCTATGTTTAGTATTCAAATTATTGTTCAGAACCTGAATCAGGTAGATTTTATTGGTTAAAATGCCCATATTTTATGTTATTACAATTTGTTTCCAAAATCGGATCGCAGGCGATCGCAAAGTGTGCGGTGGGCTTAACGTAATCGTCCGTACCTCTGCAAGTATGACATGTGTAACAGGTTGGTCACACCATAGGTCACAACCGGTCGCGCACCACTTCCTTGCGTGTGGTCTGCGACCTTGAGTCGCAAGCACGGGTCTGCAGTTTTTTCCTAGGAGCACGCAGGATACGCAAGGAGCTATTTTACGTGTCCAACAATCTCTGCGTGTGGCTACGTGTTGCGATGAACGCACGTGACACGAGCAGCCATCGTACTTCCTTCACGTGCTTCTTGCGACTATTGCACGCAGCCGTGATATGTCGCGCGTTGGTTGCACGTCAGTTGCACGGTACCTGAACGGGCTGTACGTTCGCCTCAAGAGTTCTTGCAAGGAAGAGGGGATATGTTCATGAGGAGGGAGCAAGACACCCAAGAAGAGATGCAGAGAGGTTGTGACCATGACAAACGAAGGACATACGAACCTCAGGAGTTGGCCCGCAGCCGATGGCAGATGCGGACACGCATGTGCAAAACACCCACGATCAGTTGTGACCATAGCATAAGATAATATTCAATCAGTATGCTCAGTGCTGCAACCTACAGAGAGAATTTTAAATATAACTGTGTCCCTCAAAATGCTGATGAAAACTCAGACCGAAAACACCTGACCATATCTATGCATGATCGATGCTTTGGAATCATGCGTTATGATTCACAGAATAGTGTGTGTGTGTGGGTGTGTGTGCGTGCGGATGTGTGTGACATGTAAACCTCAGAAGAACATATATATATTTATAAACTTCCTTACCTTATGGAATACTCGTTTATATAATGTAACCTGTATTTACTCCAAACTATTGGTGATTATTGGTGATTATATATGAGCTTTTCATCAAGTATTGGTGATTTTAAGTCATTTTCAGTATCATCGTAAAATATTGGTTGTATGTCTTTAATACTTTAATATTCTTTTAATAATAACAATAGATGTTTCTTATATAGCGGTTTACCAGTTAAAATGTAAATGACCAAAGCGCTTTACCCCGGTCACTGGATCCAGTTGCGATTCTGCACATTCTCCACTCCTCTGGGGAGCATTCCAGCCATGCAGTCGCCTATTTCCAAGTGCCCACAGGCTAGTCCACCCACAATGACGTTCGCATCCTACCGGGCACCCATTATAGAAAAGGAATATTCTGGAATATGATTGCAAATTCTTTTTTTATATAAATATAATCTTTTTGAAAATAAAACAAAGAATTATTTACCTGCTACGTAGGAGGCAACTTACGATCAAATGTCTTTTTTTTTACGTTAGCATAATAATCCTAATTTTCCTGCTGTTTATATTTTCCGCACACGAAACTCTTTACTTTCAAAACAACCTGTTTGTTACAATTTGGAATGTCTCGAAATTCTACTATGAACGCAGTAACGCCCACCTAGTTCTGATATTTTTAACAAGTTTTTCATACAAGTTTCATCCGTGACATGCACAAATACTGACATATGGTTTCTCTTTGTTTGACCAGGGGGGTGTTTCATAAAGCTGTTCGTGAGTTACGCACGACTTTACGCACGACTGGTGATCAGTTCTTGTGCTAAATGATTGAGAATCTCATTAGTATAGCACCCAAGAACATGTTCCAGTCGTTCGTAAAGTCATTCGTAACTTTACGAACAGCTTTATGAAACACCCCCAGTTCAGTTTCATTTGGACACTATACATGATGCATATTCTTTTGTTTTGTACTTGCCAAACAAAGCAACACGTTTTTACATAATAATAGTGTCGATGCAACTAGAACAATGTTCGCGGTATCGTGTTACTGATAATCACACGATACCGAATTATCTCGATGTTTCTATATGAGCACACACGCTACTTTAATAATAATAATGATTGTAATAACATAATTTTTATACAGTCTGTAACACTTTGGTCTTATTTTTGTCAAGAGTAGACCCATCACAATCAATACTGCTCTTCCTGAGGGCCCTGCAATTATTACTACCCCAGCATTGCCAAGTACCCACTTGATACTCCTGGAGCGAAAGGGACAAATGAGGATAAAACACCTAGTCCAAGGACCGAGCAAAATCCGAAATTGTCTGACTTTCTATATTAATTTTTCCTTACTTATTCTTCACCTTAAATGTTGAACTTTTCAAATTTGTTTTTATATACGTATTTTACAATGTTTATATATTGTTTTTTAATGAAAATAGGCAAATAAACTTTCAACTTTCAACTTTGAATCCAGGATCTATTTAACCAATACGCCACAGTGCTCCCCACTATAGGACAGATGTGACAAAATCGTGTTACTGAATCAGACAAATACCAAATTCTCTCGAAGTTTAAATATGCATGTATATCAGCACACATGCAACTTTCGCGATATAGACATCTTCTACAGTGCAAGCCATAACTTTTGTCCTTTTTTATTACTTTATATGAAGGAAACCCAAATTTCTCCAGCAACATCTCGTCATATAAACATAACTAGATTTACTTGAATACATAATAAAAATGGAAATTTTATCCCCCTTCCATATGACACCAAATTTGTGATGACAGAGTATAGGATCATTGAACTAAAACAACTGTAAACCGGCAGTGTAAATCATGATTTGCCCACGAGAGTGGGATCTATTCATTGAACATCGATCACTCTGCTTTCATTTTCCATTTTGTCTTGACTCGAGCACACACTTGCGTGGACAGAGTGGTCATGGGGAAGGACGGTGGGGACTAACTTTGGACTCATATCTCATTCAAGGTTGCATACTAGTACATATTAAAAGATAACTAAGTCACATCATGGGATATCACTTATCTTTACTTTGGATTTTACTGAATTACACTATACATTACTTTTGTTTAATAGCAAACTACTTTTGACATCACTTACTTCAAACTTTTTTCAGATTCATTCATGTATGGCAATGCTACAATGTATTTGGTATCATATGAAAGAGAATGACTTGAACTTTGACATGAATGATAAGAATTAATCTGGACATCACTAGCTTTCTAGTAATCGATGTGAAAATCTGGGTTTCCCTTTTTAAGAAACACACTGTATAGGATTAGCCCTTCACGTTATTAAGTTCACCGAGGCACCATTATCAATGATCATATCACAGTCCCTTCCTGTCCTAAATGTTCTACCTGAAAGCTTGAAAGTTTTTGAATGAAATGGACCACATTTTCCCTTGATACGTGGCTTGACGAATTCCCTTGTGCATTCGAAAAGTGCCTTTCCGATGCCACCACCACTGGAGTGATTTTTTAAGGCACACCTTGTTTGTTCTTTCATTGGTGCTCTCAGAATGTCAAAACTGCTGCACTGCGTCATCCTCCTCTCCCTTTCTCCTTTTCTCTCTCTCTCTCTCTCTTTCTTTCTCTCTCTCTCTCTTTCCCCTTTTGCATTATGTCCATCAGCCTGTATTTAACGAAGTGCAAAGATCATCTGATGAACTTGCGGGATCTGCTATAGTTCTTGACCGGAGCAGATGGGTATCTAATCCCTTGGGCACCTTTAGATACTCCGTTAACTCGTTGACTATTGAATTCTCTCGTTCCCATAGGCTTAATACAGGAGCCACCCGGTTCCCGTAGGCAATGGCTTAAGAACAGACTCGAGGCTTGTCTGTGTCAAAACCTAGCCTTGCTTAACTCATTTTTTTTCTTCTTGTCAGGAAGTTTCTTCCTTCTTTGTCTTTCCTTTTTCCCCCTTCAGTTAGTCCTCACTTGTTTTACCTTTATAGTTATGTATTTCTGATCTTCCTTTCATTGATGTCTTTTTGTTGTTATCTTCATAATGTGACTCTAATCGACATTCACATCCACATATTACATAACAGAAGCATGGTGGTATATTGGTAAAGGCTGTTGGCTCTCACACGAAAAGTCCTGGGTTCGGTCCAAGCTCGGTGCTTACATTCTTTCCACCCATGGGCACATACATGTAGCAGTGCTGGCATCGCTTTCAGGAAGAACAGGGTTGATACTGCTAAGGTTGAGACCGTAGAAATGTGTAATAATTACATCTTATTCTGCGCTGTGGAGTTCGATAACTACATGCCTCAGCTGTTGTTAGGCCAGTTGACTGTCATTTAGAATAGCGTCATTACACCTTCCTTGTTCATGTAATATGTAACAGTAATGTCTGCCGGTTTTAAAATGAGATGTATGCTGCATATCACTGTATAGGAGACTCAAAATGACTTGGAAATTGTTTACCTTATGATAAAACCGAACCTATCCTTACCATATTTCTCCATTTTATCCATTTGTTGTATTTCTTATACATGTATTTATATTCCTGGGGAGCTTTTCATCAAGCGTTTCGTCTGTGATTTTTTACTGACAAATTTGCTCTCAGCCAATCAGATGCAAGGATTATAGTAGCTTATAACAGTTGTCAGTAAAAATCACTGACAAAACGCTTGATGAAACGCTCCCCTGGCGTTCCCAACACAAGCTTTTTTTAATTTATGTTTTATTTAATGTGACTTTACGAATGAATTATAAATGAAATTGCAATAGAAGAGAAAAACGGATTAAGTTATGTTGGTGTGTAAGAATATATTTACGCAACTGATTAATCTCATTGAAGAATTAAGTCTGCATGATTTACATAATACTCTGAAGTCTGTAATTCCCTGTTTGTTTGTTCTGTTAACGTACGTTTAAATTCTCCTTTGAATTGTTATTCTTAATGATTTCCTCCTCAATGATTAGATAAAGGAAAGGGTAACTTAGTGATAATATTCATCATTAACTGTTTTTTTTTTCCATACATTTTATCTTTAATAAACAACGGAAATGCAGGGAAGGTAACATACTCCATCTTATGTCTCTTATGTTTTGTTCTTTAAGTTGTATTGTCAGGTACATTTAAGACTTAATTTCGTTTTATTTATTTGTTTATTTATTTGTTATTCATTTGGAAACATGCGTCAAGATGAAAAATAATATTCGTACGTAAAAAGAGGGAATTCATTAAAAATACTGGCTACGCCAGCCAGCCTACCTGGGTATGGAAATGGCTAACTTAATAACCATGACCAGCAGGTCTTACTCCCCGACCAATCTAGCGCAACCAGGGAAGAAATATTACAGAATATTATACATACATGCATAGATATATGAAACAACATAAAAATATGAATCTTGTATCTCAACTTAAAACGGATTATTATGTGACATTAAGGATATTTAAAACAAGCTTGACTAAAGAACAATTTTGTGAATGTTGGATAATTAATAATTTAAACATCTTTCTTATTGGCAACTTAGTAAATCTGAGGGCAACATGTTTCTTTTGCTTTCCTTTTTAAAAACATTTGGTTAATTGTTCTTCCCCGTCTGCAGAGTCGGACTGGCCACGGGGAGTTCGGGAAGTTTTCCAAACAGGCCGGTCAATGTATGGGTTAAAAACGGGCCGGTCATACAAACATGGGCCAGTAAACAATAAAGAGGGCCGGTCGGCCGGAAATTCCCCACTTGAATTTTAGTCCCAGTCAAACCCTGCCTCCAAATACACACTTGTGCAGTACCTCAAAGTTATTTAAACATGGGGAGTTTGTCATCATTTAAAGCTAGAAAACTTATGAAACGTTTATACTGATTGGTGGATCTTGTAAATAATATTGAATCTTATTCACCGGTATCTGTGTGAGTTGTATTGGTAGGTGAAGTTTTGGTTAGGGTTGCACGTTAGGAATACGGTTTAGTGTGGAAAACTTTGTAGGAAACTGCTCCGGATCATGTTCTGTAGAACCCGGGGTTTGGGGGAAAGAGGGGTGTACCATTGGCTTATTTTTCTGTTGTAGTTGATTGTTGTTTTCTGTCTGCAAAGTTGTAGGCAATTTTTTTTTCCGTCAACCACTGTCAACCCCTCCCCTTCTTCAAAATGTTCTAGCGACGCCTAGTCGGTACACATCCGCTAACATAGAATATCGTCCAGAAATCAATTGCCTCGGCCTTGGTAATCATTTCCACCGCATTAACGACTCAATTTGCTTGAAGCTCGGGAGAAAATTCATAACTCGTGAAGTAAGAGTGAACGCCATTTCCTTCAAGTTCGACTCATTTTGTTCTCCAAGCCGTATGGAGGTGTTCATCCGGTTTTCTGCGAAATCTTTCGAGTGATGATCTACAGTTTCATTATTGCTTGCCAGGGTAGGAAGCGGTTGTATCAAACATGACTGTCTACGAAATATTTGAAACCACTATGAGGAAGATGTTCCATATGCCGTTGCATTTTATTAGAAGTAGTAGTAGTCGTAGTCGTCGTCGTCGTTGTAGTAGTACTAGTAGTAGAAGTAGCAGCAGCAGCAGTACTAGCAGTAGTATTAGTAATTGAAATAGAAGTAGTCGTAGTAGTAGTCGTAATAGTAGTAGTAGTAGTAGCAGCAGCAGTAGAAGAAGAATTAGTAGTAGAAGTAGTAGATTTCACAATTAAATATCAGCACAAATTTACTCAAACGTGTATTAAACGATATAAATCTGCACCGCTTTCAAAGCTCTTCATCACAAAGAGAAGAATACAATATTTCCCGAATGCTGTGTTTATTTGAATATCAGAAATTCAAGAGATTCTCCTCCTTATTTTTTTTTTCAAACTTCATTCACTGAAATAGAAGAAATCCATAAGATTTCTTTTTTTCGCACAAAAATATATTCCGTTTAACGAAATTGTAAGGATTTATATTGAAAGCTTTATCGAGCAACAACAATAATTTTAAGATTCTGGACAGTGGGAAGGGTATCAAATAACAATGAGTTTTTAATGGTTACACCGATAATAACAATAATCTAAATCATGCAAAATCGCCTAATGAATTACGTTACCAGCCGTGTGAATTGTTCAGCATCTAGCAACAGTTGTGTGTGCCTTATCGGCATATCCTGATTATCATCTATAATTATCATTTACCAGTATACCGATTCGCAGTGACTCAATGATAGATCACATCGTTATTTTTGAGACCTCATCCTTCATTTCTTCCCAGTTTTATAACTTTAGTTGAGGTATGTGGTGCAGAAAGTCGTAAAACAGCAATGCAAGGTAATTTGTCAAGTTATACTGTACTGTACTACTGAACAACCGTACACAAGCTAGTCCCATCCGTAGGTTATAAGATAGAGTTGAGTATACTGGTCATGCAATTGCATTGTGAAAGAGTCTGTCTCAAAGCAATGGGGAAAGGTTGATTGTGAAGAAAATAATAATTTATGTATACTGGGAGGTATTGGAATCACTAGAAGAAATTGTGTCAATCTTGTCGAAAATCACATGTACTGCACAAAAAAAATCAGCTATTTCTCGTCATATATCGAATATATGACGGCATTTAAAGATAAATCCATGTAAGGGCACAGATATGATTTTTTTCATCGAAGTTACATAAAAGAGTGTGAAAGCTCACAAATATATGGATTTTTCACCCTTACCAGTACTCTACTCTCTCTTCAAGAGAAAACAAACATTGCCCTTTGAAGGCAGGGCCTTCGTTTTTTTGTTTTTTTACTAAATATCACCAAGATGACGATGTTTATAATGATAATAATTCGTGATGGAAATGTTCATTGAAATAGCTGCATAAACTAAACAGCACATTATTCATGAAGTAGTACACTCTTAAGATTCAGGAACTATTCATAATCTAGGAATATTCATGCTTCAACTCACAAAGCATAATCTTCCTAACCCTGTATCTTCTTTGTTCGTTAACAGTTATTTCACTTCAGTCCTATCCAACGAGACAAAGCCATTCTTATCACCTTCACGTACTCGAACAGTTTTTTCACAATATACAATTATATTTACAGGACTACAAATGTGGAATGACCTCCACCAGACTTAACTAATACCGGCTCACTGTATACATTTAAACGCAAATTCAAAATATCCCTCTTAAATACTTACGCAATCCATCCTATGGCTCCCTAGTATGTACTTTATTCCTCATCTCCCCCATTCTATATTTAAATGTTTTATTAAGATCATCTCTCATAATACATGTTATAATCTCAAAGACTGTTTTTTATTCTTAAGGGAATCTACAATATTACAAGCATAGCTTCTAACTAGATTCCCTCATAATTCGCGCCAAACTGGTTTGTCTTATCCCAACTTTAAAATGACGGAAATATTGATCTGTGTCTTGCTATGTTTACTTGCATTTTTCTTCCATTGAAAGTATTGAAGATATTTTCCTATATCATTGTAATAAAGCAATGGTCATTGTTTATGTTCCAATTATGTGATTTGAAATATTAAATAAACTGAAACTGATACTGATACTGAACGAGTACGAATGAAAACAGCTTAAACAATGATTAAAGATGTCATTTTTCGGCTTTTATCTACACATTTATAACGTTATACGAATGCAAGCATAAATGTCAAAATAATGACTTATTTATCAGGTAGCGATACAATGTACTTTTTGCTTTATCTTCAAATATATAGTTAAACATTAGTGGATGGCATCACCCAACTTTAAAGGTTTTGTGCCCATGTACTATACTGGGTGGAAGAGCGTTCTCGATTCCAAGGCAGTGTGTGTGAGTTAATAACGTGAGGTACATTACGCAGAACGCGCGGCGGGCGATCGACCACTACCACGGCTCTCTCCATCTCTCTCTTTCTCTCGTCATTCGTTCATAATTCTAAGTTCAGTCAGGACAAGACGCAGTCATTCCTAAAGCGACATTAGAGAGAAACGCATTCCCGAAGAGTAAGATCCTCCTTTTTAATTTCTTGATGAACTCAATCCAACCAAGCAAGACCGAGAAATCACAACCAAGATAGTATTGACACCAATCTTCCGTCCGTTTGTGATCGCTGCACATCCATGTTTCAGAGAATCGGAACTTTTCTTTGCGAGAACTAACTACACCAAAAAAAAAAAACGGAGACGAGTTGGTAGAAGCGAGGACCAGTGAGGAGCTTTGCGTTCGCTTTTCTTTTTTTTTCTTCAGGCAAACCCAATTTATTTGTCATATCTTTCACCATGGACTCCAACATGACAGTGCGATCTTTAGTAATTCTGTCAGTGCTTCTCCTGGCTGTGGTCTCATGTCATGCACACAATACCTTTTCATTTAAAGGCAGAAGTAGATACTTCCCGGGGAAAAGGAGTACAGACGGCTCAACGGTAGAAAATTCAGCCTCACAAAGATTCGACTCCATAAATTTGGACGATTTTCAGGTGAGCCAGTTTTCATATTGTCCCATATACTATATTATGTCGTTGACGTGATAGAAAATGTTCTGATATTTTCATTTATACCATCAGATTAATAATGTTCGGGATGATCATGATTCGAAGCGTTATTATGGCACTACATTAAAGGTATGCCCGTAGCACGCGATACGTCATTTAGTAGACGTAGGGCTGCGTCAGTGGCTGGCGCAGTCTCTAATGAGCCATGTGAGATTGAAAAGGCGAGTGTAAAATGAACAGTGAGTAATTATTATGTTCTTTGAAATACTAGCGCATGAACCTTCACAGGATCGATTGGCGTATAGGTAATAACGGAGTAGAAGTGACTCCTCGTATGTGACGAGCATGAGAAAAAAGATTATTTTTAAGAGCAGAGGTGGTATTTGATTGCTTGAGATAAATCGAATTAAACTGTCACTTCTTCGTCAGCCATAAAGTGATATGATTAACATTAATCATGGCAACTTCGTAGTTTTTTTGTTTGCTTGTTTTTTGTTTGTTTGTTTTTTGGGGGGGTGGTTTTGTTTTTGTGTTGTTTGCAGCAACGTCTCCCTGTCAGCAGGGGCGTCGGTTATGGGGTGGCAGGGGGAGCATTTGCCCTTCCAAAGCACATATTGGGAGGGCAAACATATCGTTTTGCCCCACTCATAATTCCGGAGGTGTAAAATAAAATAAGGAAAATGAGGCAACCCTTGGAAAAGAAACCTTCCATACAATGAAATACAAAAGATATGAACACGATCAGACTTCAAGTTCGCAGCGAGATCTGCGCGCAAATTCTTTAATGTTACCTGCTCCATTTAACCGTGCAGAAGCTGGTAATTAAGAGGCGTTAAAAAACACAACTATTAGGCTGTTTTGCCCCACCAATCCGAAAAACGGATCGACGCCCCTTCTTGTCAGTATATCATTCTTTGATTCTTCGTATTTAAAAACACGTACATTTCATCAATACCGTCACCGAATTTAGTGCTTCGTTGTGGATCCAGAGTTTAAATTTAAAGTTGAGGTGGAGCCTGCAAAACATCAATTACGTGATAAGGGATTTTTTTCCAAAATGAAAGGGCGTGAGCCTCCTGCGTGTCCCTCTGGATCCTGGTAATGTTTTCTCCACTATCTCTCGCTTCATCAATCCTACCATTTGGCTCATTAACCCCCCTGTTATAAGAATAACACCAGGGTTATTTATAGGTACTATCTTGTTGGGTTTCTCAATATTTTAGTGTATATAATGATTCGAGAATAATAGCATTGTCGATTATTAACATCGTGTGAGATTATTTATTTGGGCTTCTGATCGTTGAAAGTACATGGTGCAACAAAACCATTCAAAAACTATCATGTGCAATTAGAAAAACATAAGGCCCGGTTCACACGAGGCGTCGTGCCGATTGCATCATTACCTGCTTGTATCGAGCTTGAAAAGACAGTTAACTCATACGCCAATTATTAAAAGTATTTTTTTAAACAATAGCACTCTTTCATGACGTACAAGAGATCGTACGGGTCACTGACGCGGTCATTACGTCAGCAAAGGAAGCCTTGTCGGAGCCGGGCTTCAGGAATATGCGTGTTATAACAAAATTAAATCGTATCCAACGAATTGACGCATAACCCATGTCTCTTTAATACGTACATTTTGCAAAACTTACAAGAGGGAAAAGGTGAATATCGTCTTTTTTATTCTATAGATTTTACAATATCCCCTCTAATCATCACAAAAACAATAAATATTCTTTCTTTCTCAATATTTCGAGAGAACCCGTAACAATTAATGCACTCTTAATTCAGCGAATAATAGAAAGATTGTGCAAGTGTTCAAAATAATTCAAAACGCTGGTGCAAAATGCTTAAATAAACATTATTAGTTATTGCAATAGCAAATGCTATGTGAATAGTAGAAACAAATAGCACTTTTTAACAGCACTGATAAAAAAAAATAACCTTGCAAAATATAGACATATGAGCATAAGCGCGTCAAGGGGGATGACTATGGTATCAACTTTCTAATTCTTAAACTTTGCTTGCCATGTACGCTTGCTCGTAAATTTTTCTTGACTCTGTCATAGTGGGAATATAATTTGGTCATCAAAATAGACAACCTCGCTGCCTGAATACAGGGTAGCAGTTTGCCGAACATTGTTTAATTTGATATTCTCCCCCCCCCCCCCTATTGTCTCTTGTGTCTATGTTATCAAAATAATTTGAATAGTTGTCTTATTTTAAAAGTTGACTAATTTCAGAGATAGTTTAAGGTATTACGTAATTATTAGGTTACTTCCTGCGTATCAATTGTTTAATAACTGTACATGCTAATCAAATAGAGAATGTATTTAACTTTAGAAATAAAGATGTAGGATGGGCATGCAGTCTTTTGATATCGAGGCATTATGATTATGTCCAAAACGCTTAAAAATTGTCTTGGCCTTGTGGTCATATTGCAAAATACTTGATCTATGTTTACTTGGACCTCACGTTTTTCGCTGTCCATACAGTTTGAGATCACACCACGCTAAGTTATCTCACGAACAATGCTTGTTGCGCACGATGCGTCATTTGCCTGACGCAGGACTGCGTCAACGACTGGCACGATATTTCACGTGCCATTGGAGAGTGATATCGTACAAAAAGTTAAGGCAAAACAAACAGTACAAATAATGCGTTGAATTACTGTTGAACTTACAGGGTGACTTCAAAGACTTGATTAGCGCAGGTAATGACGCAATCGGAATGACTTTTCGTGTCCAGCAGGCATAAAGTGAATTAAGATGATATTTTGATGGCACACATTGTGAGATTTCGGCGTCATACAAAGGCCGGGTGTTAAACAAACCTTCATTGTAATGAGATTTGATTGCAGACGATTGATTGTATCACTTTGCATTCAATTCTACGTTCAAATACACCAATCATACAGAGACTTAAAACAATGGAAGTTTTCATTTTGATTGTCTGGTCAGCGGCGAGCAGCTATTAGGGGGTTACAGAATTGCTAGCGGTCATCCGTCATTGCGCAATGGTGACGTCATATTACTTCCTGCAAAATCGTATCCCGTATCGACTTTGATCGGTTGTTTGTCCGCTCTTTGTTTTATTTTTGTTCACCCCGTGAGTGTTGCTCCGACACTAAACAAATAGAATTCGTGTCGTCACGTTTTCCGCGATCTCGTTCGTATGTTCTAAATATTTTTTTTACTTGCTCCATGTGAAATGAACAGGTGATACGATGATAACGACCCATTCGATGCCTGCCTCTCTATCGGTAGAAGGTCGATAAAGCAGACACATTTACAGTTTAGGGGAGGGGGTTGGCTAACTTCTTCATCATAGCAGCCCAATATATACAATGTTAAGTGAAAGTGATACTAAAGCAGTCTTTTCTTGATGCCTTTATTTATGGTAAGACGCATGATCTTCATATGGAAAAAATCCTACATGCTTTAGTTGACATCTGATTCGGGAGGGCAAGTGAGCATCCCCCTCTTAATGAAAAATATGGAAAACAATTTCGCCCGACAGTACGCGTTTGAAATTCAACCAGGGGCGTCGCTAGAACATTTTGAATTGGGGGGGGGGGCGACACCCAAATTTTAAGACAAATTTTGGGGTATGACACCTAAATTGCCGACAGAAATGCTGCACTCTAATCCCCCTCACAAATAATAATACAAGAAAATCACAGATGTAGAGATCTTTATCATACAGGCCTATTTTTGCAAGGAGGGGGCTGACGCCTTTTGCCGAAATATCAACTTTGTAATTTTTAAATCTTTGCGAGCGAGCAAAGCGAACAAGCAAACTTTTAAACACTTTTTGTAGGGAAATGTACAGAAATTACATACAGCAGTTACATTATGTGTATATACTTGGTGGTTGCCCGAATATCAAAACTTTAAAAATCCGAGGGGGAGGGGCTGCAGCCATTGGCGAAGGGGGCCGCATTTTGCCCAAATATCAACTTTTCAATTTCTAAATGTTTTGGGGTTTTTTTTATTTCTCGAAGAGAACTGTACAGAAGTTACGGAATTTTTAAATCTCTGCGAGCGAGCAAAGCGAACAAGCACATTTTAATACACTTTTTGAAGAGAAAATGTACAGAAATTACATAGTACAGAAATTACATAATTATCTCGGAACCTCGCTGCCCATATAATATGTGAATATATTTCTCCTCGCTGCCAGAATATGAAGTGGTGGTTGCCCGAATATCGGAACTTTGAAAATCCTCGGGGGAGGGGGCTGCAACCATTCCCGAAAGGAGATGCCTTTTGCCCGAATATTAACCCATAGACTACGAAAACCTGGTAGCTTCTGTATTAAGCCTATGAGAGTTAAAGAATTTAGTAGTCAACGGGTTAACTCTCCAGTGTTTTTGCGAACGAGCGAAGCGAACGATCAAAAAATATGCCAATTTTTTCCATTATTTTGTTTCCTTCCCTTCTTTTCTTTCTGTTTTTGTTTTCCTTTCCTTTCCCTTTTCTTTTTTTTTTTCTCTTTTCTTCTGCTTTCTCTTTTCTCTATTCCTCTTCCCTTTCCCCTTTCACCCTCTTTTTTGCCGACGGAGGTGGGGCATTTTCCGACAGCAATTTTGAGTAGGGGTGTGACACCCCCCCCCCCCCCACACACACACCCCTCTAGCAACACCCCCGAATTCAATTGCTGATGGGATACTTACGGAAACTTATAAGTGCCAACCACATGACGAGATAAGAAGACGAGAGAACAAGTTAAAATGACGAGAAGACGAGTTATTGGAACTCGGCGAGTCGACTTGTTTAGGACAAGGAGACGAAATGACGACTTGCCAACTTGCATTAGCTTGTCATCTCGTCTTTTTGTCCTAAACAAGTCAACTTGCCGAGTTCAAACAACTTTTCATCTTATCTTCTTGTCCTAAACAAGTCGACTTGCCGGGTTCCAACAACTTGTCTTCTCGACTTCTTGTCCAGAATAAGTCAACTTGCCGAGTTCTAACAACTCGTCTTCTCGTCATTTAACCTGTTTTCTCGTCTTCTTATCTCGACATCTGGTTGGCACTTATAAGCTTCGGTACAAATGGGGAACGCTTGACCTACTCAAATTCGGCTGTCTTCGCCGACACCGTGATCCCATCTCCATGTCATCGTATTACGATACGAAGGCTACACGCAGGCAATGCGAGGGCTTCACGTAGTCGTGTTGCCTTCCTATGACAATCGGGCAGCTTCTTGTTTCCTTCGTATTGCCTTGGTGAGGCGAAAATGCCCGATGGCACCGATGATCACATAAAGACGAAGATCGCACGATTTGACAAGATGCCCTCATGATGTCCTTACGAAGGGCAAAATGGGCACAAGAATTCAAAACGAAAACGAACCTTCGCAAGGTCTTCGGGCAATTTTTTGACATGCCAAAGATTTTGCCACCACACACGGAGTTGCTGTCGGAGCCTGAGAAACTCCACCAGCGGTCATACGATGGCTTAGGATGCCGTCACGAATGGCCCGATGTCTACACGATCGGAGCCGAATTTGAACATTTCCTTTATCGTGTGTCCATCTTGTCTCAACTTCGGGACAGTGTGACGCCTGTATTAGCCCTAAATTACCTGTAGAATAAATCTGTCGTCGGTCCCTTTAGTGTTAAAAAAATAAATAAATGAATAAGACTGTGGGGTAAAACCTTGCCAAAATGAGGGTAATTATGTGTCCGACACTGTTGGGCAATTTTGTATCAAACTTGGACAATGCTTTGTCCAGTAACGATCTCCTTTCACTACAAAATGAGCCAAAATTAACCGAGTGTGGCAAATAGTTGCACAGAAAGTTGGTCGGAAACATGTTTTGCCAATCATGTTGGGCAAATCTTTACCAAATATTCTGAGAGTGTTTCTTATATTTTGTTGAAATTGTATTCAAGCAATTTTCTTTTCCAGTCAATTCAAGTAAACTACAATCTCCATAAATAAGGGGAACATTTTGAATCATACATGAAACTAGCTTACCTTTTTAATATCCTAGATATTAAGCTATTCTATTAAAACGTCAAGTTATTGGCCTCTCTTTCCTGTACGGGATCGATCAATATCTTTGACATACATTCTTAACGATCTGTTTCGATCTGCAGGCGGAGACAAATATATTAGGGTAACAAAATATTGCCAAGTTACGATTACCATTCAAGAGCGTTGAGAATAATAGTATAAAATACACATTCAATTCGTCCAACAGACTCATTGTGGAATACAAATTTCGAGTTTAATATTGATCGGATGTAGGCCTATACATAAAACATTTTTCTTTGAAATATCACTTAATATGGACGAGGTGTTGAAATTGTGAGTCCACACATTCCCTGTTAGCACATTTTGGGTTTTATTTTATTGCTTTTTGTATCCTCATTATGATTCTAAAATGATAAAGGGATTTAAAATAGAATAAAACATTCTCTTTTTTTCGTATAAGATGTCCGTACCTTGGCCATGTTGGTTGAAAACGAAACGTACATGAAGTCACGTACACAAACATGTTGCAAAGCGAAAAATCATGAAAAGCAAATTACGCATTGTGGATACCATGATTTTTTTTTCTCTCGCTCGCTCTCTCTCAAATGATTAAAATCGTAATTATAGCGAAGTGAAGAGGAGAAAAATCATAAATGAGGAATGAAATTGTGAAATTTATGCATGAACAAATGAATTAAACAGGATGTAGCAAGATGTTGCTATCAATAACCATTAATATTTATTGAAAGCCATTGTATGTATCATCTACATCTACCATAAAGTGGCACTAAATCTGTCCCAAGTGGTGTTCATAGCTAGGAAACAACACTTCTTAAAACAGATTTGTGAAAAACAAGAAATGTTTTTTTTTACTGCTGGCAATATCTGGAACCTCTGGAATAAATCAAAAAGAGGCAAGGTGGGGTAACCATATTGATGACTTCCTTTGAATTAATTAAAAAATGAACATGCATGTCTGCTGGGTAAAATTTGATCCTATAGACACATGAATGTTCCATATTTAGTCAACATTTTTCTTTTCTTTTCTTTTCTTCTCTTTTCTTTTCTTTTTTTTTTTTTTTTGTTTTGTTTTCATTTTCTTTTCCTTTTTCTTTTCTTATTCTTTTTCTTTTTTTTCTTTTTGTTTAGAGTGGATATTCAGATAGTAGTCAAGAATGATAGTCCAGGGGAATTAGTCGTATAACCCTACCCCTCTCTGTCTCCCTCCTAGGTTCCTAACATCCAAGCTTATTTCTTGTCAGGAAACGAGCAAAGTGTAGTAACGTTGAAACACGTTCAACAGGAGCTATATTTATTTTTATAGATTTACGAAAAGCGTTTGATCTAGTTGATCACGGAATTCTCATCAGGAAATAGGCTAATATTGGTATAAATGGTATAATGCACAAGTGGTTTTATAATTATCTATCTAACCGCAAAATGTTCACCTCTATAAATAATATTACTTCCAATCAAATGATTTTAAAATATGGTGTCCCTCAGGAGTCAATATTGGATCCCATTTTATTCTTTATATATATCAACGATTTAGCTAATGCGTTACATTCTTGTCGTCTAATTTATACGCAGATGGCACTGTTATTTTATTTTTCTCATGAAAATCCTATTGTGGTACAGTCGGTTCTTAATGATGAATTAGTCTCTCTATCAGAGTGGACGAACCGGAATAAACTTTACATCAATTGTGAAAAAAACAGTATCAATGTTAATAGGGACGAAGTCAATGATTTAAAAACATCACACACTGAACTTAAAACTTGGAACCAACGTTATTAAACAGGTTAGTAATATCAAATATTTGGGAATGAATATAGACTCTGAGTTAAAATGGGATTTTCATGTAAGTGAAGTTGTTAAGAACGTAGGGAAAATGGTAAGCTTTTTAAGCAGACTGAGAAACACTTTAAGTGAATCTTATCTAAATGTAATCTATCAATCTGTGATCCTTCCTAATTTCGATTATGCCGATATTATATGGCAATCCTCCCCAAAGATTTATTTGGACCAACTTCAAAAACTTCAAAATAGGACTGGGAGAATAATTCTGAAGATAAACCCTCAAATTCGTACATCAATTTCCCAAATTCATGATCTCTTAAAATGGGAAACCTTAAAAACCGGACGTAAAAGGCACATGTATATAACGTTGTATAAGATTTTCCATAATTTAACTCAATAACGAAGCTTTTCGACCTGCACTCATCAGGTTATGACGCAAGTATGTAACAAATTACTCGAAATCAACTATATTATACTCGATGAACCCGGACGCCGTAATTTCAGAACAATCGCAAAGCTTAGACGAACTCCTTTTGTCTACACAAAAGGGGTTCATGCGATTGAATGTAGGCAGCTTCGTTATCATGTCTCTGTTTCGTGCCATATTGAAATTTTGTAGTACCAGGAAATTATTTGTATAATTTAACCCCTGAATATCTCCAGAATAATCTCTCATACAAAACAAAAAAACAACTATGCCCTAAGAAATTTTGATGACTTAGTCTTGCCCAAACCTAATACTAATTACTGTAAACGTACATTCTTTTATCGCGGATCTAAAATGTATAATAAATTACCAACTAACTTACTTAGACGAAACACACTTGCTTTATTTCGAAATGGCCTAGATGAATGGATACAAGATTTTGACATACAAACTTTTGGTGTATTCGGGATAGGGAGGAGGAAGGGGGGGGGGGTGTTATGTAAAATACAGAGTGTTAAGGTAGGGACGTTGGGTATTGTGTACATGATATATTTCTTATATTTTATATCACAGTATGCATGTCTATTTTATTTATTTTTTTGTTCTGCAAGTTTTGTTTGTTTTGTTGTTTTTTATATTTGTTCGTTGTTGTTGTTTTTCTTTTTCTGGACCTCTAGAAAGAACAAAGCCATTAAGCTAATGGCTCTGAACAGAGCTTTCCAGCCGTTATTTGTTTGTGTTAATTCTTGATTTAATTTTTGATCTTTATATTCTTGTACATGTATATTTATAAGTGTGTCCTGATGATCCTTTTTATACGGAAAATAAAACCGACTAACCAACCAACGGATATTAAAGTTTAAGGGCTCCAAACTATTTGAAGGATAATGGTAACGATAATTACAACCACTCAGAGGTCAGTGGATATGTGGGGTTATGGTAAACATTCACTGCTACAGGGTATTTTCAAATATACATGTACTCTGCTACCAATATGGGGTTTGCGAAATGAAAATGAAGATTTGTTGTTTGTTTTAATTCATTTGCTGTGGTCTAGTGGATACGTCTACGTACTGTGAACCACAAGGTACGGGGTTCGTATCCCTGACGCAGCACTAAAGTCCTTTGGCAAGACATTAATCTACATTTGACACCCTCTACCCAGGTGAGGTAATCAGGTACCTGACAGCAATTTAAAACAAAATAATGTTTGAGCACTACAACGGCATCTGGGCCAAAATCTGGGTAATCGTCTGTGGCTGGTGATCCCAAGGATGATTACAGATTTCTTTTCCTCGATCTAAGATTTAAGACCAGCAGATTATGGATGTCCTTTCTATCGACAAACCGCCGATGTGATAGTTTCTCATGATGGCAGTGCAGATGATTCGCCTGTAGCTTTTAGTGTAGTTCTCGTTCCAAAGAGCATTTCAATTTTGCTTTCTCTTTCTTTCTTACCATACGGTAGTGTCACCTGATGTTTTCACCAGAATCATTGAGGCTTGTTGACTGGAGGAGGAGTAGCTGGGGTTTTGCAATGGTCAAAAGACATACTTGTCGGAACATCAGGCGAGTTAGAAGTTCTGCAGTCCATCTGGTCCAGCTAAGGCTTTTCCAGTTCTGCGGCTTCCTTATGATATTTTGAAACTCTGATAATTATAAACCTGTTAACTTCGGAAGTAGTAGTAGTAGGAGGAGTAGTAGAAGCTTGGGAATGCAACTCCGTTCCAATTTATTTGATAAATGTTTTGGCTCCTGCCCATAGTAAGCAGTTAATCGACGTCAAGTCTCTAGAGACAGTGTATCATTTTCTTTCAGCAGATGATCCCCCTATATGATCACATTTTTGTAGTACAACATCTTGAGTCAATTTTTGGAGATGTTTGGGTTTTATCACGTATTGCCATATTCTGTATAGCGTGATAGTTTTCCTTCAGGCTAGTAGTAGGGAGATGGTCTTCATCTATCGATTCATGAATCACTGAGGCTTCCTTGCAGGCCTTCCTCCTAGACGTACTCTGTGATTCTCCGTTATTAGGTGTAATTGCCGATTCTGTATTTGGTTGACATCTCGTTGCGTCGCAGTTCTGAAAGAAAGAATCCTCGCCATCTGTGTTTTCAGCTTCGAATTGAGAGTGTTCTAGTAATTCATCGATTTGATTAAAAAGTGTTGGTGTCCAGTATGGGCAGTTTTGCCGTCTTTCTTCCGCTTTGTCTATTATATAACAATGCTCTGAATCTCACATATTTGTTCATACAAGCATCAAGCATCTACTCATACCGTACCAGAAGTGCTAGCAGTTTCGAAATCATTCTACCAAAATGTAAAACTAGAAAAGGAAAGAAAAGAATAGCAGTTGATGGTTCAATATTGTGGAACAGTACGCCAAACTTAATTAGACTTTCAGCTGCCATTCAATCTTTCATTTCATAATACTGGCAAGTGCACAGAACTTAATTTCTAGCTGACAATTCATCAACACCGCCAACTGGGCGTAATTGTAAGTTTGTTTATTTTGTATCTCTATTTATTTTATTTCTCATCCAACAGGGTCCCCTAGGAGAACCGTGCATGTCACTGATGGGGCTACCCTGTACTACTAAGACTTGATAATAATAATGATGATGATGATGATAATAATAATAATAATATTGTAGATATGGATGTAAGCCTTCGATAGATGACACATTAGGAATAGTAGCTTCTTGCGTAGATGTGCCTTGTTCACCATTCTTCGGTAGAGCGTGGATCATTGTGTTCACCTCTATTTTGGTTGACTGTCGGATGAATCACAATAGGGGGAAGAAAGAATATCCTTCATTGTCTTCAACGTTTTTTTTTGCTTTTCAGCTATTTCTTCCAACTGTTCTAAGAGGATGATTGAGCATCCACCACACTATGCGATGGTATCTCTCATTTCCCGTAGTCATGGTAGTCTGTCAGTATTTTCCCTTGGCGTATTGTCTGGTGATTGGGCTTTTTCACTATCTCGTGAACCACTTCTTTCAATTTATGTTGATCCTAGAGATGTAACAACTCTATGGTTTGTACTTCAGCAGACGTTTGCTTGGTTATGCATATCGAGACGCATCTGGTTGGTTTATTGTCATGGGTATTATCCGACAATACGACTGCATCGGTCCTTCTTAATACTTTGACATTTTCTCTCACCGTTGAATTGTTCATCATTTTTGTTCTTCTCAGTATAGATTCTGATTTACCCCCATCTGTGGTTATATCATGCAGAATTCTTGTTATCTATTCTATTTTGTTTTCCTATTTTCTGTGGTCTCTCTGGAACAGTTCTGTCATGTCATATGTTCTTGGCTTCATCCTTAAGCCTCTGCAGTTCTGTGTCGCTGAAGAAGTTTGATCGAAGGATACATCGCTTCATGTCAGCGAGTGCCTGCTCTCCTAGGATAGCATCTCCAAAACTATATCAAGCCACTCCTTCCTCATTCTCTTTCTGTAATTTCTAGTCCGATGAGACACGTATTAGCCACAAGAAAGAAGCAAATGACTGGTTTCTGCTTTTCTGCTTTTGACCGAGATTTCCTTGCTTTTTTCTGTTGAGATCGTAAATTCAGTGTTGAACACTGGTGATTCTCCTTTATTGGTGTAATTCCTTCTTCACTTCGGCATCATCACACAAATATGTGTTTCGTACCATCTCCTATGTTGTTATGTAAGAATTGGTTTTTCTCATCACTCATTTCTTTCCTCCTCTGCACACATGTACTTTCTACGTGTTGATCCTGTATTCTTCTTTGGTGAACCCAGATTCATCTTAGTTAGCTGATAGAGTTCTTTTACTCAATACATAATGATGGACTCACTTAGAGTATTTTTTAAGCAGATCCTCCTTTACGTTATTGTAGATTATTGCATTATTATTATCATCATTGATATCATTAGTATTATTATTATTAGTGTCATTATTAGTAGTATTGGACTTCTTCTCATAATTCATATTATTGTTATTATTAGTAGTATTATCATCATCATCATCATCATCAATATTCATTTAAATATTCATTTCCCCCCTCCTTTTATGATCAACCATGGATTTCACCCTGCTAGTCCACATGCATTACTCCCAAGCAAAAAAAAATTACCTGGATTTTGAACTCTGCTGTACGAGTTTATCCCAGATAAAATCGTACGTGTTTCAGACTCTAACTATGAAATCTTTTCCAAATCGGTCTTCTGAAGTTTATGTGGAAAAGTTATAGAATATGCCACCTATCGAAGAAACTGCGTGCTGAAAGCTCAATAAAGTAAATCGTTGGGATGGGACTTACAGCATATATTTTCTCGGATCGGCGGCATATCCAAGAAAGACATTTCCAAATTCACTTTTACAAAGACCCATTTGGAAACTATTTATAGCTATATTAATCGTTTATTATCGGTCAAATGGGACCGGCCCTTAAGTTCTGGCAATGAAAATAAATTGGAATGATCGCCTTTGCTATGCCCTGCGTGCATGCATGCATGTGAACGGTGCAAATTATGACAGATATAGTCCCCGGTGAGTGGGGATGGTGCACACTTGTGTGCGGCCATTACATCCACTGACCACATCCTTTTGAAAGTATTCAATTGTAAAATAATTGTAAAATATTATTTTTTTCTCATTATCGTGATCCATATATTTGAAATCACATATTCCACCTAAATTTCACATACAGATGGTCTTTAAGCCAACCAAAGACATAATGTTTCCATTCTTTTAGTTCTATCATGTGAACAAAATCAACACTTGAAAGAAAGCTTTCAACCACACTTTTCCCCTAACAAGTACATGTATATTCAATCTTCATATCGCACTCTTGAACGGGGTCATGGTAGATACATGATATCCAGATAAGAACAGTTGACATTGGAATAAACGACAGCAACAAAAGTCAGAAAGAAAAAGTGAATAATTAAACTAGATACATATACAAGTATGTCCTGCATAATGTGTATAAAAAATACAATACAGAAGTTGCATAGAGAAAACTCTCCTTTTTTTCCAAGTCCATTTTCGGACTTCCAATGGAAACTGTTTAGCACTCTTGGTCAAGTGCGTTTGAATTATTTACATGGCAGAGTATGGAGTCATTTCGGCCTCCTTTTAAAATGTCACTCGTAATTCAATCAGGATCTATGAAAATTGAGATTGTCATCCATGAATCCATGTTGAAAGAGAAAAATCCGTTTCAGCTCGATTTGGTAGAAGACGCTTTTCCCCTTTCTTTATTTATAGTTTGAAATGTCAAAGATTATCACGGGAAAACATTAACTTGATGAGTATGGAAGTCGGAAAGAAATAAGGACTTTTTATTTTAGGAAGGTATTCCGACGTTTTAATTCAGACAGGACTTGGAAAAATTAATGATCCATTTGGACTAGCATGATTTTATGATTAGAATTGATGAACGTACATTGTGTCTTTTAAACCGTCAGCAATATTCATCTTTCTTCATTTTAATTGTTGGTGATATGTTTTTATCGTTTGAATTTGCAGTAACTGTTGCGTTCGAAAAATTGCCTGCCGTTCTTTCCTGTAATTTATTTCAGATTATGAAAACATCTTCGTTTCCCTTCAGTCATTGTCTTTAAATAGTGTTGTTTGTTATATTATGCTGTACATACTGTATTGTAATATGCATTGTATTGTGTGTAACAAGCCAATTTCTATGCGTTGAATCATATAGACCAAGAAAGATAAATCTGAATCTGAATCTGAATCTAATGCCATTGTAATTTCTCCAAGATATAATTTTTACTCTCTGATTGTAAAACTTTACGTATATAAGCAGTGCACAATTATGTTTAGGGGTTAAATTTGGAATGGAATATACAGTATCTCCCATTTATCCATGGTTCTAAAGAAATTTTCGTTATCATGGTTACGTTATATAGCTATTTCGATATAATTTAGATATAATTGTCATATCAGGATATGTGCATGGCCATGCATCTTACTTTGCAATTATCGTAAATGTTGTAAGACTTTATGCTGAATAAGGTCAATGAAAACAAACACCAATATATCATGTCATCATCACACAAGTCACGAACTAAAGATATTATAAATGAACAGGGGCCTGGAAATAAATGAAAGAATTCGCATTTAAAGTTTGATGATGCTCGCGATTACTGTTTGATTTTAATTGTAAACCGTTCAAGGGGAATGCTTCGTGGCGTTGTTAATGTAAACATTGCTTGTGGAACATCGCAGTGGCGTCAGGGTCAGTACTTCCATGAGTTTCACTTGGGTACACAAACTCGTGGCGTAGCTGCTGGGGAGGGGCATGTGCACCCCCATGAAATGCTTAAGGAAAGAGGGGGAAAGAAAGGGAGGGGAAAGGAACAGTTGATGTTACTGCCCCTTTACACTTGTTTCCCCAACTTGGTTGCTTTGCTCCCCTCGCAGTGAGAAATGAGACTCTTGCCCCCCCCCCCTCCCATAATGACCAGTGCTGCGCCATTTCCCAATGCTCCGAAGGAAGGGGAAAGGGAAGGTGGTCATACTGCCTTTTTCCTAACCTTTTCCCCCAACTTGATTGCTTTGAAACCTTGCATTTCATCCCCCAGTGAGAAGTGAGACCACCCATCCCCCCCCAAGGCTCTCCATAATGACCAGAGTCCTTTCAATGAATGGATCAACGCTACGCCATTTCCCAATGCTCCGAAAGAGACAGGAAAGTGAGGGTCATGATAGTGGCCCATTACCCGTCCCCATTTCGTCGCTTACATCCCTTACATCCCTCTAGTGAGCCCCGTCCCCATTTGGTCGCTTTGATCCCTTACATCCCTCTAGCGAGCCCCGCCCCCCCCCCCCAATAATGGCTAATGCCCGAACAATGGATAGACCATGGCTACCCCGTTTCCTAGAGCTACGAAGTATAGTGCAAAGGTTCCCCTAGAGGTTAATTCATCATCGGCCTATCGGCAAGCATCGCGTCGTCTTTCAAGCATGAACTCCAGTCTGGGGATTCTTCTCTTTGACTTTATCTCATCTTTGACTTTATTTCATCTTTGAACGCTTCTAAAGAACGTATTAATAGGTAATATGACAACCTCCGCGATGAAATCAAACGGAAAACGAATTCCTTGGCTTCCATTATCTGTCCCAAGAAGGTCAAGGCAGGAGATAAAAACAGAGCAAGATAAGTCAAGTCTCTATCTGTAATCATTGCACGTTGGCGTTTCCTGTTCTACGGAGCTTGCCAATCATTCTGTAGAGCCGTCTAAAAGTATGATTTATAAAACATAATTAACAATATAAAAATCCCCATGCAGTAAAAAAAAATCTTGAACAACGAAAATGCATAAAAAACAAACGCAACAACTCAATTCAAACTTTGAATTTTGTGTATTACTTTTTTATGGCAATGATTTAGCAGTTCTCTTTGTAGAAAAATTGAAAACACATCTATACACTATCACACTTTACCACACGTAAGAAATATTTAAAAAATAGATTAAAAGAACACATTTAATTAATTATTTCTACATCATTTTCCTTTTCCTTTTGCTTTTTCCTAGGCGATTTCTGTAATTTCTTTTTCTTCTGTCAGTCATGGGAAGATTCGAGCAGAATTGCTCTAGAATCGCCGTTGGAATGGCTCTAATTAAATTTTTGTCTCTGGCAATATACATTGGCGATGAAGTCAGCTTTGGGTCACGGCCATCTTTCCCGTGACTTTTCGCTTCGCCTGGTGAGTTGCGGAGTGCTCACAGTCACGCCGTGTACTATTCAACATAGTTGCACGTTTTTCACCTAAAATATTTTTTGAAAATTCCGCTGTTCGTTTTCGTATCAAGCATGAGATGGAGTCGGTGCAGCCCCCACCCCACCCCCGCTGAAGGCCTATAGAGCAAAAGAAAACCATACAACTTGCCTTGTGCATGTTGTGTCTACAGTAGGCAGGTACATCACATCACCACCCTACCCACACCCTCCCGCCATCTCTTCTTTTTGTCTAGAATACCCCCCCCCCCCCCCCCGTTTATCAATTTCTGGATTCGCCACCGAACTCGAATAGTAACAGCTATACATATATGCCACTTTAAAGGCAACATTTTGAAAATGAAGCAATTAAATATTTTTGTTTCACCTGATGATAGCTCACTTTTTCTTTTCTCAAAGTGTATTTCGTGTCAAATAAAAAGGGGATTATCAGTGTAACTGCAATGAAACTTGTGAATTAGAGATGTAAAGATATGCAGAGAGAAACAGAATAAGAACTAAAGTAAGAGAAGGAATGAAGACAACATCGCAAGTACTCAGTGACGTTATGGGGTGATGAGGGAATTTAGAGAGTGGTGGGACACAAGCAACGAAAAGAGGAGAAAAAATAGATTGAGGTCGAATGAAAACGAAAAAGTAAGACAGGAGAAAAACATCAACAGCGAGTAAACTAAGGAGGAAGATTCCGGCGTATCAAGAAACGATTCACAGAAGATTTTCAGCGCCATCTTATTTTTCATATCGCTTACGGAAAACATATCCACGCTAATAATGCGAACGGGAAACAGGTGTTATGTGCGAGCTGTCAGTCTTTATACGCTTCTCTCTATATGAATGTGCCTCTAGAAATACTTTTAATGCCATTACTGTTTGAGCCTCCTTCTTTAAATTACACCCTACGGCATACAGTCACTGGTTCATAAATACCAATTGATATCTTAATCAGATTCGAGCTCTATCATAGATCTATCGTCGATGTGTTTCAGATATTTACCGGTTTACTGCCGATTTCTCCCAGGCCAGTCGGTCTTTTATTTTTACCAGATCAATCTAAAGTTAGGCATGATCATGGTAATGATCGTATTAGCACATATAGTTTAAGGCTATACATTGCACATCAGCATTTCTTTCTGACTGAATAAATGGAGATGCTTTTAAAACAACAGATGCATAATAATGATAACGATATAAACCATATACCCGTGAACGGAATTTAAATTTCATCTAGTTAATGTTTCTGTACAGCCTGTTGCCCTTAGCTATGTTAGTTTTAACCTAATTTGCACTACTTGAAATGTGTGTAATTCTCTATATAATGTAGTCAATATCACTAAAGAATATCATTATATGGCGCACTTTCCAAAAATATCTCTCCACATATTATATAAACTTATAAAAAAATGAAAAGAAAGAAAGAATGCCTGGCGCCTCCGTTGAAAAGTAGTTATGGTACATTCTCTATAGTTTTAGAAGGCACATCAAGTAATCCTAAACAAAACATAAAATTATGGGTTTTTAAAAACTTTTCGTACCTTTTACGCCATAAAACTTTTTAATGGGCGATTGTGTTTGGCATGTGGCCACAATAGGGGTAATATATAACGTAAAAATTGCTCTTGCTCTTGCTAGGCTATTGCTAGTTTTATGTTTCATGAGCATGAGCTGCAGCATTGGCGCCTCATCCTTTGATATACCTAATATCTCTAAGATCATTCATCTTTGCTAGCACTCTACGGCATTAATCATCCCCCGATGTATTCAATATTCCTCTTTGGAAACGAGAGTAAGAAATGTTCTTCCCGCTGCATTTGAACAGAGTACTTCATTACTTTTCTCTAGATGCTCTTCTTTTGACTGTATACCATATATCGGAAAGTGTAAATACCTGACTACTTTTAAGCTTCAAGCCAATCATTTAGCACTTTAAACGGAGAAATCAAAGCGAGAAGATCGAGGCGCGTGACCCTGTTGATGTTATCTTCCTCCCAAAAGGCGAGAATTGAAATGAAGTGAACGATGACGAGATAAAACCTTAGAGCTACCCCTCTTGTTAGAAGCAGTTTAATTAAGAAACGAAGCAATTGGAATTGGCGGGAATGGAACAGGAAAAGAAGTATTCACTATTCTGCCTCGTCTGGAAAGTTTTATTCTTTTTGTAAGACCCCAAAAACAACCTTTACAGAGAAACTGACGAAAGGAAATCTTTATAAATCAGGAGGAGGTACATATTAGCATGGATTATCTGCATGCACGACGGATATTTTATTTGTGCTCTATGTTACTAGATAGCTACATGTATTTGACTCAGGCTTCGGTGATATGTTTTGGTCTATACCTCTAAGGACATTAATTAAGTTGTTGATTTCCGAACATATGTCGTTCGTTTTCACTTTCTACGCAATGGCGTAACCTGGGTCTAGTCATGTGGAAGGGGAAAAGGGCGGTTCCAGGGTTTTGCAAAATTGGGGGGGGGCACAAAATACCGAGAAATTGCATAAATATTAAGGGGTTTCTATTGTTATTCTCGTTGTTTGCATTATAATTGTTGCTTTTGTTGTGTACGCAAGGTATGCCAATTGTATTCAAAGGGGGATATAGGCTCGGTTTGCCCCGGCCCCCTCCCCACCTTCTTAAAACACTGTGCCACTGGAATGGGCTCCTGGTTTTTAAACGAAATGCGATGATCGAAGAAACCGATGAGGAGGGGGTGGGGTCATCTTATATTCTCACATTCTTATATTCCATGTATCCATCTGTACATAATTCGTCATGATATTTGTACTGCTTATTTCACCCTGCACTTCACTGGGTAACTCCAGAGTGTGTTTGCCCATTTGCGTGGGTGTGTGTTTGTGGGGGGGGGGGGGGTCGTTTGTTTTATTCTTTGATTTTTTTGAAATCTAAATAGATATCAATTAGATAAGATCCTTTAAGTCGCGTCAGATCTAGGAAAACGGAAAGCAGTTTCGATCTGGATGGTTAAGATGGGGCTCAGTACTTTACCATGAACACACACTTCACGATAAACAATAATAGCTAAAAAGATCGTAAGGAATAAAGAAATGACTTCACTCTTGAGAATGACTATGTATAAGGAGAAAAAAATAATTCAACCCTTATCCAACTAAATATTTGTCTTTCCTCGTTTTCCAAAGTTCCGTTTCAGTCAACCCAATTGAATTCTAGTGAAAAGTTCCAAGAAAAATTGATTAAACCCTTGTTTCGCAAAGGCACATGGCAAAAAGCCTGAAATGCGCCGTAGAATATCTACAAATTCAGTTTGCTTCAAAAATGAGAATGGATACTTTGCTTGATCATGTTTCTGCGAATTAAGATATTAACTGACTTTTGGAAATGGCATTGAATAGTACCTTTAAGAATATACCAGACACAGCAACAACAACATAAAAGTGTAATAATAATCTGTGAATGTATTTATTTTTTCCATCTCACTATATAGGAAATATGCAAAAAAAGCGCAATATAGCAAATCATAAAGGGAGTCACATATTTCCCTTCCAACAAATTACCTCACTCCCTAATGAATAGCGGATAAACATAGCGTGAGTTTTTTTTTTTTCATTTCTTTTTTTTTCTTCACAAAATGTCTGTTTATTGCATGCTCAGCATATCATAATGGCGACCCGATATGAGCACTTTGCGCCATGTGAGCTGTTAATAAAACTCTGGCTTGGCGCGTGCCCTGGCCCACCTTTATTAAATCAATTGTCCCGAGGAGATTTGCTCAGAGAAATTGACTCTAATTCATAAATTCTCTTTTCCCGTATTACGCTCACTGTAAAAGCATGTTATTTTCTTAAGACACCAACCTGCCAATTTCAAAAGGTCGGAGGGACATTAAAGATTATCTTTCCTTTATGTTTTGGGGTACAATGATTTTTCTTTCGCGTGGGATTCTTCCCGGCTTGTCTTTGTCCGTTTATGTTGTAATGAAGCCTTGATGAAAATTGTCATGAGATTACTAATGTATTATTTTTCATTACTTTGTGGGTGGATTCTGTTTTCTCCTTTTTATCCGTTTTTTCCCCCTTATAGCTTACAAATGAAAGTTATCTGTATTATTGGTATGCCTAGCTCAAACTTCAGTCTTTCAATGCATTTCCATTTAAAAAGGATTTAACATGGTTTGTGTAGCCCACCCCCTCCTCCATTTTTCACTCACGCCCTACGCACTCAAGATCGTTTACACTTTTAAAGAGAAGTTTGAGTTCTGGGAAAAGTGAAAAATAATGTGTTAGCTTTCTCACTTTGGAAGAGCATCATGGTAGAAATGTTCCCTGAAAAGGATTGCTCTCAAGTTTAAATATCCTCATGTTTGAAATATGACGAGATATTGCTAATGTTCGGGCCGAACATTTATACTAAATGTGTGTACAGTCCCATATACCCATTTCTGTGTGCAGTGTCTGTACTTTTCAGCGAGATTGGCTCAATCTCCTATCATTTTGATCATTCCAAAACCTCAGAGTAAACCAGTTCTTATGGAGACGTGATCAACATTTCCCAATGACTTCTATACACTTTCTTTCACAATGTAATATCATGACCAGAACTCAACTTTATCTTTAAATACCACAACATCAATGACAACGATTAGGCCTATATAAAATAGACTTCCAGTCAGAAAAATTATGATAAACACAATCGGACACAAGCAAAATCCTGTGAATAATATGATCATGCACACCACATATTTGTAACTAACAAACTCTTAATGCTTCAAATATTTTTTTATTCATGATGACAATTTTACGACCACGTTCTCTTTACTTAAACTGTCGTCTGTTCATAATATCCGTATGCGCATTAGCTAGACGGAGTGAAGGTCGGTTAAATGCACTTTTCCCCGTTTTAAAAACAAGCGTGACTCCACATCCGAAATTGTCATTCATGCAAATCAGCCCAAATGTCCTTGTATCGGCATCATGCTGTTACGAAATAAGAACATAAAGATCTCTAGGAACATCTATCTATTCTATTCGCATTTTAGAGTCATGCATTAATGCATGAGATATAAACATGATTCAATCTAAGCATGCTAAGTGGTATATCGGAAAATCATATTTGTGAACACTGCTTTTATGTGTGTTCTGGTGCGAGCTATTTATTTCACTGTCATGTTTATCGACTGCATGACTCACTTTCAAAAGCAATGTGTTCGACCATTACAAATTTAGATGTAGAAAAATTAAGTGACCATTTATTAAAGACCCGTCATCTATTTGTAAAGATTGAAAGGCAAATACTAAGATATGATAAACTGGAAGCGAGTTTAATAGATGGCCGGATAATCAACGTAGTTTTCCTATTATTATTTGTTCATCATTCAAAGAAAGAAACAGTATGTTACAAATATATGAAAAAGAAATGCCCATCATTTTTCCTGATAATTAAGTTAGAAACAATGGTCATATTTATACCCCTGCCAAACGAAGTTCGAAGGGGGGTATATAGGAATCAGCGTACGTTCGGGCGGTCTGGCGGGCAGTCGGTCGGTCCGTTTCAAATATTACGCATCGAACTTCTTCCTCACTTTTCGAGCAATGCTTGTGAAATTTGGCACACACATTTGTCTTAGGATGGAGATGTGCAAGACATATATTTTAATGTGTTAGAAACTGCGTTGCCATGGCAATGGCATAATTATGGCATTTAAATCAGATTGAAATTTTGCGGATCGAACTACTTCCTCATTTTTCGAGCAATGCTCATGAAATTTGGCACACACATTTGTCTTGGGATGAAGATGTGCAAGAGATATTTTTCGAATGTGTCGGAAATGCGTTGCCATGGTAACAATATATTATGGCAATAAAACGGGAAAATATTGCAGATCAAACCACTTCCTCATTTTGGAGCAATGCTCAGGAAATTTGGCACACACATTGGGGTGGGGTATTAATCACCTTCAATGATATTTTTTTTCTTGTTGTTCGTGTTCACATTTTAAAAGAGATTGATGGTTTTGAGGTTTCAAATTTTGTTTGTATCTCATGGAGTGTATATCTAAACGTTTGAAGCGATGTTTTTCATGGAATAGTAAAACGATTGTATGAATTTCCTGTCCCTTTATAAAGTTAGTTTATGAAGATGGCTATATTTTTATTACCATGATTACAATATACTTATACTAAGTATTTAATTTTGCCATTCTTAAAGGTTTCCTTTCGTATGGAATGACTCAGAGCCATGTATGTATGGCTGGAATTATTTTTTCTTTCTGCCCGCCGACTCTCTCTCTCTCTCTCTCTCTCTCTCTCTCTCTCTCTATCTCTCCCTCCCTCTCTCTCTCTATCTCGCTCACTCATTTCTTTCTTTTTTATCTCTTATCTTCGGTTTCTCCATCCTGGCGCATCACGCATTCGTTGCTATTAGAGCTCTGGTTCAGTGTTGTGTTTGTTTCTTATATTATATGCACTTCCAAACACAATGTTTGTATAATACTTGCAATATCAATTAAACATTATGTATGTCTAAGTAACTCAAACAAAGTGTATAATTCACTTTTAACTCATTTCAGCTTACACCCTATAATGCACACAGTCACAAGTATACAGACGCATTATTTAAATGAAACAAAATAATAGTATCTGTTTAATATTTGACCACAAAACTATCCCAATTCGTTAGTAGTAATAAAAAGTCAGATTTCATTCAATAATTTGTGCTATGATTCAAACATCAAAAGGCAATACAATACTATTTTAATGAAGTATGTCTAGTGGCGTCCGTACGGAAGCACGAATGTTACGCCCCCTCTTTCCATCGGATCTTGAAAAAACGGAAGAATAAAAAAGGGAAACAGAGAGGAAGGAGGGGGAGGCAACTGTGAAAAGAAGAACAAGAACAAGAGCAACCCTCCCACATTCCCATACATCCCCTCACTCAACCGCCTTGTTCTCTATTGCGTTTCATCCATCAGGTATAGGACCGGTGCCGCCACCCACACCCTTTAAAGGGATAGTCCTCCCTGGTATCCAGTTTATTTCAATAGCAGCAGAAAGTAAAAGGAACAGATCAATGAAAGTTTGAACAAAATCCGATAAGAATAAGAAAGTTGTGAGTATTTGAAGTTCAATCAAACACAAATTGACAACTCCGTGACGTATCTTGCGAGCTCCTCTCGCATTAGCTGTTCGCCCTGTATTTAAAAAAAAATCATAAATCTCATTTTTTTTCCTATTAAAAGAAAATATCGAATCATACATGCACCCTAGATAAAACAATTGCACATTGTGTTTTACACAAAACCTAATTAAACGAATGCATTCCTTCACCAACAAGTATGAGAATGAAAAGTCATGTATAGACCAAATAGGAGAGGAGCTCGCAAGATACAGCACTGAGTTGCCAATTTGTGTTTGAGTGATTACAACTTCAATAATTCATAACTTTCTTATTTCACATCGGATTTTGCTCAAACTTTCACTAATCCGTTTCTCTATTTTTTTTTTCAATTTAATTAAAATCAACGTTATACTAGGATGGAGTTCCCCTTTCTTATTGGTGTAGCCCGCCTACGCCACTGTGTATGTCCAAATGTCCTTTATTTTCGAAGGAAAAAAAAGGTCACAACATCAAGCTCTTGCGGCTGATATACAAGTTGGAATGATTCGTATGTTTTGTAATTTTAGTGAAGTTGCTGTTTACAAAAGATCTGTCACTTGGACTATTACACATGCTAGCCGAAGGGCTATCTTGGTCATTTTAATGGAATTTCAAATGACCATCTGGTTTGGTACCATTTTTATATAATCCTCCTCTCCTTGTTAGTTCATCCTAATTATCATATTCTATGTCTTTCCCCTTTTCTCTGTAGCTATTTCTCATCAATTACTTGCCACGTTAAAGATATCTCGTAATAAGTAACACAACTTTAAAAGGGATCAAGTCCCGATTAATTCACCACAGATACGTGCATTATGGATTATGGACTGTATGCCGCCAGGCAAAATGACTCCAACATCTGCACATTTTCCACAAAAACGGGTCAATGATCGTAAGCTCACTAATAGTTTTGTTCCATTTCAGGTTTCCTCTTTTTCAATAACACAGTCCTTATGACCACCCTGCCCCCCCCCCCCAATAAAAAGTTTTGATTTGCTTTGTTTTGTTTCGTTTTCTTGTGTATTTAGAATTAAGCGGACGTGAACGACTGACATGACTGGGTTGTAATAAGGAAGACCCATTCAGGAGGATAAATGGTATGAAAAATAGGCTTTGTGTGGAGCAAACAATCCCGTTAAAAAAAAACCGTTTACTTCATACAGATTGCTTAATCAAACAGCCAAATGATGTGTGACATAATTATATAAACTTCCCATCAACACTGACAACGGCTTCTTTGTCCAGAATTCGATCTTCTTGCATGTTTACATAATTATCACGTATGTGACTATACGTTACGAGGCATGCAAAAGTGAAAGGGGAGCGATGACTAAGCTTTTAATAGTTGGACATATTTGACACAGTAATTATCTAAAAATTCAACTCTGCACAACATTTATTCATGATTTTCTTAATTATCTTCTTATCCAGGGCATCTGTGAGCTCTGTTACGAGTCCACCCAAAATGAAAACTAGATAAATCATGTAAATGCATATCAATCACAAATAATTTTGTTAGATGGTGTAACGAATCGGGTCAATTGGAATAGAGCCAACGGCACAGAAATACTAAAAATGAATACCTCAGAAACAATCAAATAATGTATGATGTGAAACCATCTAATCATTGATAACATATATTCATAAGTCATTTTTTTTTTCTTCTCCCGAGGAAATATTTAGGGACCGTTATCTCATTACTCTCATTACAAAATGCCATATGTCACCTTTCTTCAATTTAATTTGAACATGAAACGGTCCGTCACACCCTAAGGGTGGATTTCTGATCCTGACAAAAATATGGAGAAATATTACTATTGTTTGTTATTAACCCATTAACCACCGAAACAGGTGGTTCGTTTATTAAGCGTATGGAAAATAAAAGAACTCAGTAGTCAACGGGTTAAAATGTTAAACACTAAACACCAACTTCATCTTCCGTGTGTGTTTTTCTCTGCCTCGAGATGACATGCAATTAAACAGTTGACCTAACCGGGTCAACCCCCCCCCCCCCCCCCCCCCCCCCCCCGTTTGACGAAGCGTGAATTGAAAGAGGAAAGGGGGGAGAAATCTGGAAAACGACATTAATTAAATCGAGTGCAAGCAATGAACTGTGATTTGAGTTGACGTGTGGGGAGATATCCAGCCGGTAAGGGCAGGATCAACACGGCAATCCGAGGGCCTTAATTGAAGGGAATCTGGCATGATTTCTCTATTATACGTCATGATGGGCATTTTCGTTCTTATTAAAGTGAGTCGGTGCCTTCAGTTAAAGATCTTACTCTCTCGTAGAAAGGCTATGACCATTGGACATTTATCTGAGATGAGTATGACATGCTAAATTCATTCGTGGGAAGACTGTAGTATATTGGAAAAAGCTCTTGACCCTTATAAGAGAGGTCTTGTGTGCGATCCTTGCTCGGCGGGTGCAAACATACTTGGGCAAGGTGTTTTACTCACACTTGTCTCTTGCGACCCAGGCTATATTCAGTCGGTAGCTAGCAATGCTGTGGAAATAACTGCAGGGTCCTCAGGAAGAGTGTTGTTAATACTGATGAGGATACCCTCCTGGGTGGATAAGACCAGTATCCTGAGCAAAATCGAATTTCTAAATTATCAAGTTATGATGCGGCTCCCATGTTCATGATATAATTATTGTCTCAGTCCGTTAATAAATTTGATCTTTTATCGCTGAAAAATGA
This sequence comes from Heliocidaris erythrogramma, assembly GCA_025617745.1. Lineage (NCBI taxonomy): Eukaryota > Metazoa > Echinodermata > Echinoidea > Camarodonta > Echinometridae > Heliocidaris > Heliocidaris erythrogramma. The sequence continues at coordinate 14,921,798 of CM046868.1, read as the reverse complement.
AATTAATACGAATAATGTTAAATTGCAATTTGTTCTTTTTTCTGCAATGAAGAAGGAAAATAAAACAGAAATACTTATACGGAATCAATCATTCAGAAAGCTGGTCTCAAAAGAGAACAAAATTCAAACTTTAGTTTTTTAATGCATTTTCATGATATTTAAAGTATATTGGTATGACATTATTATAATTCATGCTATTTCCCCTTATGATCACACAAGCATCACAAGTTGTCTAAAATAATCTCATCTACTACAAACTTCCCTGGATATTAAAGCTCCTCAAAATGTATTTCGCAACAACGATTAGGCCTTAAAAGATTGGCCATTTCAAAAATTGAAGTAAAGATCTGAATGCAAAGGCAGAATTGTATAACAAAAAGTAGTGAGGTCACAAGCAGTTAATATGAAAGACTGTCTGCGAGGAGTCATTAATCATAGTGCTTTTTTTTAGACATTGTAGCTTTTCATAAGCTGTCGACTGTAAAACGAATCGGTTTCCCGCCATCATTTGCTCTGAAATTGAATTCCTTTACCCGATTCATCAAAATTAGAATGCAAGACTCTCTTTATCGCCGGCGGTAATTGGAACGAGCAATCATGCTGCTGACAGGGGACAGAAAGACATATTATATAGCGTTGACACTCAAAGTAGTTGTTTTGCAATTATGAGATGTAATGGCTGCGCCGTGGTTTGGAGGGTGGATAATGATTCTCTATTGCGAGAGGTCTGAATTGAGGCGAAGTAGCGGCGAATGATGATGGATCGAAACAAATATGGGCCGAAAAAAAATGACGTGCGTACTCGAGAAAACTATTGGCCAATCAGCGCTTATAATAGACGGGGGTGATGATTATAAATCACATTCCTTAAAAGGCGTTAGTCTTTAAAGTTGATATCGTTGCGAACGCGGAACAAGTAAAAATGTTTACAAAAGGATGATGAGTTGGCATTATAAGTATTTCATCAATAATGCAAGTATAAAATGGCAAATATCATCAGTGATCATGAATTATGTAATATTTTTCCTCGACATTTTAAGTTATGAGAAATGTTTTCGCAAGTTAGAGCACAGTGGTATATTAGTGAAGGCTCTTGACTCTCGTACGAGAGGTCTCCGGTTTGACGTCCCTTGGTATTTACATCCGTGGATAAAGGTGTTTTCCCATATTTGTCCTTCTCGACCCAGGTGTATTAACCCTTGGACTACTGGATTATCTTATTCCCATATGCTTAATACAGAGACGATCCGGTTCCCGTATCCAATGGGTTTAAATGGGTATCTTGCAAGGCTGATGTAATAATAACTGCAGGGCCCGCAGGAAGAGCAGTACATGTATTTAAAGGGATAGTCCCCCTGATATTTTATTGAAGTTGTAATTAGTCAAACACAATTTGGCAACTCCGTGACGTAACTTGCAAGCTCCTCTCTTATTTTCTCTATAGCAAATATTCCCTCATATATCACCTTTGATAATCATTGCACATATGATTTACACAAAACTTGTATGAAACAAATCTATTCCTTTATCAACAACTAAGAAAATGAAAAATTTATGAAACTTTCTGTACTGAGCAAATGGGAGAAGAGCTTGTAAGATAGAGCTTGTAAGATACATCACGGAGTTGCCAGTTTGCGTTTGATGGATAACAGCTCATAAATATTTCTCATCGGATTTTTCTCAAACTTCCATTAATCTTTTCTTTAATTTTCCTGCTTCTTTTAAAACAAACTTGATATCAGGTGGACTTTCCCTTTAATACCGATGTGTCTGGTTACATAAGACCAAATTATTGCTCATTATTACTTCGTAATACCTAGTAGCCAAAAGCGACTATGAAATGTCCCTCTCCATGTCAAACAAAAGCTGAGACACTTTTGAAGCGTTGGAAGATTCTTATTATATTGACGACAAATCCTGAGAGTCAGAAGGGCATTATCTCAGTGTTAAAGTATATGAGTTAACGCACTTCTGGCTCCAAACACACGAAATGCAGTATAGAGGAAAAGTTGTACAGCAGTGAAGCCAGTATAAAACGCTAAAAATGTATACTACGCGCACTGCATGAAGGAGATTATCTGAACCTTTATCGCATGAGACCGCAAAATTCTAACCGACAGATAAAACATGACTAAAATATATTCAGGGCTTTAGTTGTTGAACTCAATGTTGCCTTTAAAAGGAACATTAAATCCCCCAGTCACTCCCCCAGTCACTATTAAGACATGTTGTCACATCCTAACTATCAAAACTGCGACGTTTGCGCGAGTAATTTCAGAATAGCAGCAATGCGATTGAACCTCTCTCCCCAATTTGTCGAATTTGTTACTTAACCAAGCACGGACTAAAGCTTAATCCTCTCAATCGAATGATATACCTTCTCCATAATGACATCTGTCCTGCTCCGATTCTGATTTTTATCTCGGGGAGTGAGTGCACGAATCAATCCTATAAGAGTCACCTTTTTTACAGCACATTGTACGTTTAAAGGAAATATTCAACTATTTTCCATGTTCGTGAAAATAGTTGAATATATAGTTTATCAGCTTTACTTGACCTGGGGTGTATAAGAACACATCTGTGAATATTTTGACAAATGATTTAAGTTTAAGAAGGAAAAGAATAATGTTGATCTTCTTCAACAAAAAATAAAATATTTTATTTGTCTCGTGGTACTAATAGCTATAAAATTATCACCTCAATTAGAGAAGTAATTTCAAATCAAATACGCACCATTCTTATATCCTTTTGAATTTATTTTCCAACATTTTTAAAAGTTGAATGGTACCTTTAACACAAAATGATAGCGCATTCCAGGAATATAGCAACTTCGGAGTGCCCGAGCATGCTGGACCAATCGATTTTGAATTATGTCGAATAAAATCAATGCCACATGCACTGCCTCCATACGCTCGGATACCCAGATACATCACCCCCCCCCCCCCCCCACCCCACCTTAGATTATCAATTTTGGGTGGGGGTGTCACTTCTAAAGATACATATATTTCGCAGAATACTCTGATAATTCTATGGCGCGGGGTCACCCCTTCCCTAATCCCAGGATCTACTGAAATTGGCATTTAACAGAACATGAACCATTTTCTACCTTGCATTCTGTAATAGCCAGGGGAATGACTCTGGGAGTTTTCGGTGACCCTGTAGTGTCAAAAACTAGTTTCCGGGGCTCCCAAGAGCACATTTACTGCTAACGGACAACCGTTCAACGTGTTTGTTCTAGTTTAAGTAGTCGGAAGGTGTTGCCATTACACCGCAATTGACACCACAACTTCCTGCCGAGAATTGCTTGGTGGCTCCTTCCCTATTGCTATTCTGATCCCATCGTTATCAAAGACACGTCCTTCTTTTTAAAGGGTGCCTGAAACAAAGATGTCTATCTATATGTATTTTTTTATGAGGAAGCGAGCCGGGAAGCGAGGGATCGAAACTCATGTTGCCAAGTACATCCCCCTTGCTCAGGTTACAATGCCATGTAAATTACATGCATGATAGAGGTGGACCTATTAAAAGCTACGCTCTTTTTCCCAACCCCTTGAAAGTCATTTCATTCAGTGGTTTAGGCGAATTCCTTTATATAACCTTGGTTCTGCAGACTATGAAATTATATCGCTGAGAAAATTACGGTAGGCAAAATGTCAATAACATCCATTTTAAAGTCGATGTCGATGCCCATGTCGAATTTTGCTCAACAAAATGAAAGGGTCCTATAAAAGCTACGCACATGTAATGAATGAATGAAAATCTTGAGTTTGATGCTAACCTGATGTGATTTCACCCCGATTTCTAAATAGTGATAATATCACACAAAAAAACAAAATTACTCATTCTTTTTGGTAAAAGTAAATAATAATTTCGTTGCTCAGTCACACCAAAAGTTTGGAGCATTGAAAGCGTCGCATAGAGCGTATTTGCTTTACGACCTGCGTAGCTTAAGGACCCCTGACCATACACTAAGTCTTGGTCGCGGTGGCACGATTTTAGAGTCGAAATCATGGTTTGATTACGTGGTTACTTATTCTGCGTTCCGGTGTGACTTCATTTTCCTAACGACGATCCTAGTAACGCCTCAGTGGGTGAAAACACGGCCCGCTTGAGCGTCGTACTTAATTGACTTCGGTCCCACACGTAGCATTTGCGTGCAGTAAATCCATTGCATTTTATTTCTATGCACTTAGAACGACTCTCGCACAACGAAACATCATCGGAAATTCACTCCCGGCAGGATAACCTCATACTTGTAGTAGTGGTTGATGTCATATTCAGGGAATTCAAAAAATATAAACAAAACTTTCACAAAACTGAGTAGGTGGGACTGTACAAAGTCCCATACCGTAACGATACGATACTGTGAACAGCTGCATAATATAATATGAGCGAGTTTTTGTTTTTGGTTCCCATGACACATTTTCTGCATGTCTTTGAAATCTCGATAGATGTATTGCTAAATATATATATACATATTTATATATAAGACTGAAGCTAAATATCAGCAAGATATGTACATAATGAAATAATCCGAATAAATGATCCGAACGTATTTCGTCGGTTCCCAGCGTTCGGTGTTATCTGGATTTTCATGTCGATTTCGATTGCGTTTACCAATTTTCCCCATCTTTCGCGATATTTAACGCGATCAGGAAAAATACAACATGAAAGAGATTGTCCCTGCATCATACGGTAGTTGTGACAACCTATGGCACATCAAATTTTCGGCATTTTGATGAAGAAAAGAAAAACATATTATTGCCACAAAACCAGAATGCGTGCAAAGTCAATGTGTTGCTATGCGTTGCCAAGCTATTGTTTTCACCCAGTGGCTGCCATCAAGACGAAAGTTCCCGGATGTCCGGAACGGAGAATTGGCCTGTGCGTGCAGAGTACACCACGCATGAATGGTTCTAATATTGTATAGTGTAGGGACCAGTATTATTCTGTCATTGGTTTTCATGAGTAACACTGGTAGTTTAGTAGACATTTTACATTTAGTTTTCTTTCGAGTATAAACCAGGCACAGTAGGGATTAGTATCTGGGCCAAGGCAATGGTAATCTCTGCGCACATTTAGGGTGAAACTAGTTTCATGTTTGTAAACAAATTTAGTCCCAGGGTTAAAGATCGTATGCTCGATCTGTAATGAAAATCACAAGCATACGATCTTTAACACTGGGAGTAAAATGTAAAAATTTGTTTACAAATTAAAATTCCTCCCATCAAGCTTCTTCATTCATATTTTCATGTTGGACAAAACAGCTCGTTTCTCTGAGCAAATATGAAACTGCCCAACTGAATTACACACTATGAACGTTTGAAAACGTTTTTAATCTAAAAACGAATGTTGATTATCTAAAATCATCCCCCAAAATGTATGGGAAGTGATATTATACGGCAGGTAATAGCATTTTTTAAAAGTATTTCTAATCATGGCATACACTACCTTGAGAGGCTCTAGTTAAAACCATTGGTTCGACATGACTGCAGTAGTACTATTCTTGGATTTTCTTTTTATATATGTTTGATCACGTGAAGTGCTCTTGACCAATCCATGAACAAAAAAAATCATATACGGGGGATAGAATATTTTATTGTTTACATAATGTACATAGCAGTACGAATGGACTTCTTATCATTTTAATTAAAAATGAACATCTACATGTAATTTCTTCCCCTTGATAATCGTGGATTTTTGGGGGTCAAAATTTCAGGGATTTCTTTTCACCTTTTTAAACAAATTCGTTAACAATCTTTCACGAGAATTTAATTTCTTATATAATATCTTTTGACAATCTTTATTACAATAAGTACTTCTATAAATGTCATAAACCTGAAATAAAACGGCAACCCTTTCTTCTACCGGGAATAATTTTTTCCGTGATGTGTATTGTAGGAGACGACGGTTCCTCCACATGCATTGAATATTAGCTGATTTAGTTTTCTCTTTCTTTGAAGGTTTAGGAATTTCCCTGCTGTCAGCGATACTTGACAAACATACACACGCGTGAATTATTTTGCTTCACAAGCCATAATTATAATATGAAATATGAATAGCAATGGCAATACTCACGATAGCCTTCCAAACCCGGCATGTTTTGTTTCCTCCGTGGCATGTCACGCTGAGCTAATGTGGATGTAACTTGATCAATAATCACTTATTATATTGATTTCAATCCCTCTCTGAATTTCACTCTCTCTATATATATATATATATCTCTCTCTTTCTCTTCCTTCCTTTTTTATTCTCTCTCTCTCTCTCTATCTATCTCTCTGTGGGATCTGAGTTAGATGTGAACTTAGTTGTTGAAAATGAACGTTAAATGAAAAAAAACGTATGTATTTCAATAACATATAAGGGAAACCATCATTGCACTTAAAGGCTAAATTCAGTGATACATGTTATAGTATTCTATTTTGAAAACCCAGCTCTACTCCATAACGTGTATACTATAAGTGATGAAAGCAAACACGAGACTAATAAAGCCTTTGAAGATTAGCTTATATCTAAAAAAAAGTATCTAAAGAATAAGTTATACATTATGTCGCTCAGTCCAACCCAATCCAATAAGAGAATTTAAATCTAGTTGCCTAATCAAAGGCGCTGATGAGACTGAAAATACTGTATAAGCAGTTCATGAGTCATGCAGGTAAGACTCGGGTAGTGATTAGTTGTATGCAATGTGGAATAATATCTTAAGCTGAGTTTTAAAGGTAGGCAGCAGATCATAAGAGCGAAGATACAGAGGAAGACTGTTCCACAACTTAGGTGCGGAAGCAGCGAATGATCAGTCACCACCAGAGTACATGTTTGAGGTCTCTTTGAGCAGATATTTACCTGCTAGTTGTAAATTAGCACGAGGATTAACGGGAGTAAGCATGTCTGAGATGTACACATGGGCGCATTATTGTGTGCTAGTGATTCCGCATTGAAAACAAAGTAGTAATTCAAAAAAAGAAATAGATTCCGAAATTCCGAAAATGTAATAGGGTCCATAATTCCGAAAATGTAATAGAACCCTACATCATTTTTCGGAATTATGAACCTTCGGAATAAGGAATGATATTTCATTTTCGGAATTATGAACCATTTTTCAATTCGGAATGATGAAGCTTGGGATAAACGAGCCGTCGGGAGAACGAACCTTTAGAATCGTTTAAAATGTTCGGAGTTATGAACCCTTTGGTATGGGAATTTTGTGTTTCAGAGTTGTGAACCTTCGGAAAAAACGAGTACCCCTATATCTGCATTAGATATGAAAATAGTTTGTGGGGGAAATATGGGACGAAGAAAATTATACATTCGAGATCTCCGGTGTGAAAAGAAACAAAACAAATACTAAAAAAAAACACCTGGCTAAATTATGTGATAACTGTAAAGGTGATCCTCAAAGCTGCCCAATAAATCTGAATTCGATGTGGAACTAGTTGATTTTAGGCAAAATATAAAACAAAGGGGAAGTGTGTTAGATTAATTTAGTGTGTGAAAAAAAACTTGCTTCTCTGATTTTGTTCAAACTTGCACCAATCTGCTTCTTTGATTTTTCTTGCTATTAGGGTTGGATTTCCCTTTAAAAATTGCATTCCGCCAAAACAAAAGTTGCATGTCATTTTTTTGCGAAGGTTCACAGTTCTCGTTCTAGAATGTACTGGAAGGGTCATTATCTTAATGGATGGGGAAACATTTGCCCTTTTCATAAAAATGTGTCAAATATTATTTTTAGACTGTTGAACTGATAAAGAGGGGGAGGAGAATTATGTGATGATGATGATGGTGAAGATGATCGAGATGATGATGATATTGCACTATATCGGCTATGGTAACCGCCACTTAGATGGTTGGTCAGTCGCTTACGAGCAATTATCTTGAGAAACTAGATTTCTCAGAAAAAATAACAAAAAAAAAACTTTCTACAGAAACCCTACAAATAGATATCCTCCTTCATTCTTAGCCCTAAAAGATTTCCACCTACTATACTCAATTGAAATAACCCTTTAGAATGTTTCTTTCTTAGTACAAATTTAGAATTTGTATATCACTGATAAAATCTGTATCAAAACATACAAAAGGGGGAGTAATTTGCGACAGCGCTCTCGGGGGGTACCAAATGTGTTCGCCCTTACCATGTTTACAGTTGACATCTCTCAAATTAAATCAATTTTACTGACAAGACGTTCTCTCGGGGAGGACATAAAGGGGACATTTTCAAGTGGGATATAAGCGGGATTGACAGGTGGGTATGATGACTAAACGGTGAAGATAATGAGAGGATGGGAAGAATATCATTACCTCATGGTTAGCGAGCCTTCTCAACACCGAGACGTCCCACACTGTGTGTCTATTATCTCACCAGTGCCTCGCTGAAGACATTTTATTCGACATGAACAGGAAAGGTTACGCATATCTCCTCACAAGGTCAGGTCTCCATCGCATTTGCAGGGACATCACGAATATAATGTTTTCTAACCTATTACGGCGATTATCTCTCACAAAACCTTCTCAACCCCGAGACGTCCCGCATTGCGTGTGTATTATCTCGCCAATGCCTCGCTGAAGACATTTTATGCAACATGAACAGGAGAAGTTACGCATTTTTCCTGACAAGGTCAAATCTCCATCGTATTTGCAAGGATATTACGAAACCATTTCCCTTTTCTTCACCTATTATAGCGATTAGATATTCGGACTAAGTGGCACTTAAGCGATGGTTTCTGGTTTAACGAAGCTTAGGGCTAACGAGAGTCGGCATGTGTCGGCCATGTAAGTGCAGTGTGCTAACCATATTTGATTTACACTCCATTTGTCTTGCCAGATAAACACTGCACTTATGATTCCCAGTCTTAGGGTGCTATAACCTCTGTTTCATAGAGCTCTTTTTCCTATTGAGATCAGAACCTTCTATAGTTAGTTTCTTGGGCGTTACAAAATGGCGCCTTTTTTAGTTAGCCGAACCGACTGTAAGGAATGCTCTGAGTTTGAAGTTGAGGCTGTAGGATTCACAACTGTAATTATTTCTATAGGGAATCATGTGTATTGAAGGCTAACTCTCTGAAACTGAGTTGGCCACCTAAATACATACTGTGGGCAGTTACCATAAGCATTGCGTAATGGTTCGCATACACCCTGGAGTTAGTGGAATAACCAATTGATAAGTATACGCAACGAACTCGTGTCGAAACGAGGACTGGCTGCGAGAGACCGGAAAGCTTTGAGTCCTTTTTCGAGTTAGCCATTGTTATTATGGTGACTTTTCCTTAGGAGCAGAGGAGGATGCGCTAGCTACATAAGACCTGTCGGTCGTAAAACTGAAGTTCACTCTCGGTGACTGATAACTCCCTTTATTGAGTAAATAGCTAAATGGTGTCAAATTCCCCAAGAGAGCCCCAAATTATGTGTCTTTAAACCACTTAGGACACTGAAACTATTTGCGATTCCTGTATTGCTATTGGAGTGATTTTTAAAAAGAAATCAGACATTTTAAAACAGCTAAGTCTTCCAAATGGGCAATGAACGAAAACATGGCAGTGAAACTGAAAGGTTTAAATGACATGAGAAGGGGGACCACTTTTTAATGTCTTCGAAAGTTCGTTCAATATATGACTGCTTTTTTTCAATTACAATGATATATTTGCAATGTATAGACTTGAACTACAATACAGTTGGTTAAAATAAAAATGTGTTTTACACCCCACCCCCCAACACAATCATTGAACATGGTGATATTTTCCTATATAGCAAAAGTTCAGTTTTATATCTTTTTCTTCAGTTTCAGGAACATTTTCGTTTATCATCCTTGCCTGAAAGGACTTTTGTATTTTAAATGTCACAGACGTCTTCAGGGTGATACAAAATCTATTCAGAGTCAAAATGTATTAGTTATAATTCATATTTACATATATTATTCTTCAATATTGTTTTTATCAATTGGATAGGTGCAGTGCTTTGAAAAGTAACACAAAATCAAATGCCTCCGGATTCTGCGTGCAATCTTTCTTTTTAAAAGACTAATAAGCTGTCACGGTTCTTCTGTTAATTAGCTGATACTATCAAATCGTGCATGGATAAGGTTACTACCACTGATCACGGATAACACCCCGCGAACAGTTATGAATGGAAATTGTGGGATTTAATTAAACCTCCAGTGGCATGGAAGTGAATCAAAAGATTTACTCTTCTGTTTCGTTAGTTTCCTCCCCTTATGACACAAATGACACGGAATCGAAACGGAATATGCGTCACGTCATGATGAGGATATGAAGTTTCAAAGGATAAGATTCCTCTTTATAACCTTTCAGAGATAACAGGTAGGGCGTCATATCTCTTCATCCGTATGTTTCTCACATCACGTCTCAATTTTCCCCTCTCTCCCTTTCTACTCTCTCTCTCTTTCTCTCTTTCCCTTTCCTTCTTCCACTTTTTTTCTGTATTCCAGAAAAACTATTATAATGATCTCGAAAAGTTGACAGCATGATGGACTGAACGAATTGTGACCCATACCACTTTGAATTTCTTTCGTTTCGTTTTTCTCAGAATTAGCTCAATTCTCTGTCCCCTTGACTGAAATAGAATAACCTTTGCTGATACATATTTTCTTCCTCAAGGGCATAAATTATTACCAAACTGAAATATCACTCAGAAGGAGATTCAATTTCCCACGTACCATAATACACTACCTCTTGCGAAATGAAAGTGTTTAAAAAATAGAAAGAAAAATATGCGCTAGTTTATACTCAGCAAATATTTCGAAAGAAAAAACATTCCCGTATTAGATCAACCCGAGTTCAAAAACCGGTGGCGATGCGGTTGAGATTCCTGTAGTTATTTCTGCATCGTGGATATATATCGCTAATCTAATTCGTCCGTATTTGCAAGCGTGCACAGCCTATGATTTTCCCCTCTGACAAATTAGCCTCGTTCATCATCATTACATCGTTATAAAGAGGTATAGAGAACAGTTAGAAATGGCTCGAGAATGATTTTCTTTATAGTATCACAGTAATTCAAATCGCTGCCCCTTAAGCGACTGGCATTTTGAGTGATCTCAGTTGACATATCAATACGAGCTCCTGACACCCAAGCGACTTTGTCCAGTATTAAGCTAATCGACATGCAATTTGTTCCTGTTATTTTCTTCTTTCTTTTTTTTTTCACTTGAGAAGCACGTGAAATCGTTGGTTTTGCTTATAGAATTACTGCAGTGCACAGGGCAAGATAACTACATTTCACAATTTTGACCAGGACTCCAAGAGACGGTCATATCATGTTTCCCAGCCAGCAGGGTCGTCACTGTTTTCTGTTGGGTGTTACGCCGAGTTCGCGAGAAAATAGGTCTCCATTTTTCCAAATTTACGACAAGGGTAAAAACTTGTCCGACGTCAGATTTTTATACATCATTTTTCTGCAGATTACCTACAAGGATCTCAGAAATACATATACCTTAGTTAATGTATTGCAACTCTTTGGTAAGCTAGTTCTCATGCCTCGACAAATAATCACCCAGGGACATATCCAGGGAGTTTCCTTGCGATATGAGACATTGAGATGCAGAACAACTCTCAAACAAACGTTACAGCAAAAGCAAGGGTATACTCTATTGGAGGGGAGGAAGCGAAACAGGTGGGAATCTATTTACACGGCAGGTGTAAGAGCCTTACACCAAACAAAGACAATCGATTTCGATGTATCGTATCCCACCATGCAGCTACATTGTGCCCCTGCTGCGTATCGATGTGAAGAGCTTGGGCGGGAAGTATATTTTAAGATCGACGATATCGTTCCGCTCACTGAATTGTTTTCTTCTTCTTCTTCTTTTTTCTTCATTTATTTAACTATGTCAAGTGATTTTTTTAATATTTTTTTTTGCATACGTGGTTTGACTTGTGGGCTTTCACAATCCGTACGATTTTAGATATTATACAAAATAATGATACATTCAAATAAGTTATAATGATATACCGATCTATAAGAACTATATACCCTACGGTTGAGTACATAAAGTGCACACAGGCACGTGGTAAGGCACGCATCCTAATTTCCGTGCTCACCTATACAAGCATTGACTTAATTATCTGTACTTTTTTTCCGTCTGAAAGGAACAAACTGTAAGCAAATGTTTAAGATATTCGTGATCTACGCGTGTTCTACCCTCAATGTAATAACTACCTCAAAAGCTGTTGAAGATGCTCCCTGCTTCAGATTTAATACCTGGTGCTGAGGTATTTATCCGTTAGTTTTGAGCTCAGTGCAATCATCCTGACTTCATGTCTACCTGAATGTATGACATTTCCGCCAGTTCAGAAATACGATATGTATCCTACCAAGGCTCTATTTGTTTACTACACGAATTCCCGCCAAAGTGTATTTATTTAGCCTTGTTATTGGCTGCCGAATCCAGGTCAAACAGAATATGGATGATAATATAGAAGAATAAAAGAGAGAAATCAATGGTTTCGCATCATTAGACCAAAGCTATGCACGCATGGCGGGACGAAAAAGTACACGACCACGACGACCGAGTTCTTAGGGACGAGGTTGTTTCGGAAGGGACCAAAAGGCGTGCGCGCTTTCATGTTGTCTGTTGAGCCCATAGATTGAGCCCCACTTGGTGATTGCGGCCAATTGAAGTTTCTCTGAATTTAGGAAGCTGTAATAGTTAAGGTTAGTTTTATTCATGAAGAAAAGTAGGTCAGCTACGTCAACGATACCATGTTTTAAAGATAAAGGCTTGATGACAAGCTACACAAAAACTGAATTATTTACATTATGTAAAGAGTTTAAGTTTTCCGTATTGAGGATGTGTGTGATGCTTCCCAGTACACTATTTGTGTGCCTATTTCAAAAAGACGTGATATAACACAATGGTATATTTTTTAGACCTCTACTATTACAAGCGTGTTCAATACACATACACACATCTTTGCCGACAAATATCGTCGAATAGATCTACCCAGTCAATTTTCACTAAAATGAAGTGTACCTTATTATTGACTTATTCTGATGGCTCTTTCAAACAATGATTAGGGGCCGAGGCGAACACATGGAGTGTAGGCCTACGCCTTGGCCCTTTCTGGTGTGGGCGTGTCTCCCAGACTACAGATATACCAACTGGTCCATGAAAATCCAATTTTAATCAAAGGAAACCAAAACACAATGAAGAATTTTTACCTTTCTGAGTACGTTTAATTACGTTGTCATAGAAGCCTTGGGTTGGTCTAGGCATTATTTGATATTTGAAAGTAATATTGTTGGAGGCAACTTCGATTTTGTTTTGTTTTTGGCACGCAGGATAATGAAGGAAGATTCTTCCCCCCCCCCCCCCCCCTCTCTCTCTCTCTTTCTCTCTCTCTCTCTCACTCTCTCTTTCTCTCTCTCTCTCACTCTCTCTTCCCTCTCCATATCTTTCTCTCTCTCTCTCTCTCTCTCTCTGTTATCAGTCGCTGTCGTCATCCTTTACGCCGTCGTCTATATTATACCACTATAACGCACTATCCGCCGCTGCGATTTTTGTTTTACAGTACTTGTGCCACCGACGAGAGAGGGCAGTATTTGAGCGTCAAGAGCAGTGCCGTATATAGATACGGCACTGGTCAAGAGCAGTGCATGCATATGCAATGTACGTGCCGGTGTCATAGGCGATTGGTTCCGGACAGGCGATCGGATCCTCTGGAACCAATCGCCTGAATATTTACCCGCCGACTGGATCTGCCTCGGTCTTGACGGAATAAACCGTATTATGAGCAAAACACGCTTCCGGGGAGGTGTACGAATCGACTAGTCCTTTTGTTCCACCGGAACCAGGAACCAATCGACTATGACACCGGCCCCGGGCGTAGACACGCATAATTATCCATTGTTAGCGGGGGGATGATCTATTCATCATCCCCCCCCCCCCCCCACTAACAATAGAAAGTGTGTTCGTATCTACACCACTCTCTATCCACGAAAGGTAGAAATCGATGGTATGGATTTGCATGCGACTAGTTATGTGCAGTGCAGTGCGCTAGTTAATTCGAGGGCGAAGTATATACGTGCAGTACAATGCGTGCTCGTGTGAAGAAGGTGGACTTGAACTTCAAGTTCTGCCCCAAAAATTCTGAGAAAACACTGTTGTGTGTATGTGTGTTATTACATTTTTACAAATATTAACTTTAACTTTTGCAAGAATGGTACTCTTTATCTCATAATGATGTCAAATATCTAACGGTTAGATTTTTGATGTCATAAATATTAGCATACTTGCAAAAGTTAAAGTTAATATTTGTAAAATTTTAATAACTTAAAATACACACAACAGTACTTTCTCAGAATTTACACCAGATCTATCCAGACAGTCATTTTTGGAGCAGAACTTGACGTTCAAGTCCACCTCTTCACGATCAGACGATCACGCACTGCACTACATACTGCACGTACGTACGTTGCATTTCTAGTGTACTTCACTAGCACTGCACATATTCTACACCATCGATCTCTACCTTTCGTGGATAGAGATTGATGGCACGTACATTGCATATGCATGCACTGCTCTTGACAAGAGTCCCCTTATTATATAGAGGGTCGCGACGTGGACGTCTGACTTTTCGGGAAACAAAATGGCGTTTGAATTCTTTCTATTGAAAACACCCAGATGCTCATCGGAATTGAATAGAAATGTTTCATAGCAGAGGAAACAAATGGCGTTCAAATCATGAGTTATCGCTACTCTCTTTATCTCGGTACTCTACTCTTGACTGCTCTTGACGCTCAAATACTGCTCTCTCTCGTCGGTGGCGCAAGTACTGTCATAAAAAAAATCGCAGCGGCGGATAGTGCGTTATAGTGGTATAATATAGACGACGGCGTAAAGGATGACGACAGCGACTGATAACAGAGAGAGAGAGAGAGAGAGATATGGAGAGGGAAAGAGAAAGAGAGAGAGAGGGGGGGGGGGGGAGAGAATCTTCCTTCCTTATCCTGCGTGTCAAAAACAAAACCAAATAAAAACAAACTGTTATTTTCGAAGTTGCCTCCAACAATTTTTGTCTTTCTTTCTTTTTCCCTTCCACATGGTTCTTTATTTACAAAAAACAAATTCAACAAGTACAAATTAATAATCATATATTTTCGTAATCAGGATCGTGCAACAAAATGAGTAAACAATGGCATAACAATGAACTTCACGGCCCAAGCTTGAGGGCAGAGAAAAATAACAAAATGAATTATACATATGATATAAAACAATACATAGTAAATTGATCATTTCATGTTGTCACGCTGCCAACACACTCAAAACATTTTCTGAAAAGAAACCATTTCTTCAGTAATTTCTTTTCTTTGAGAATCGTTTGATAAATGTATTTTTCCATTTCGTAATAACATTTTACAGGTAATATAATTTTCTCAAATGAATATTACTATCAAATATCAAATAATGATATTCGCTATTCGGCTTTATATAGGCCATATAGAGTGATAGTAGTTTAACATCTACCGTAGATGTAAAGGAACGAGAGCAGTAGAGGGAAAGAGAGAAGGAGAGGGACGGAGGGAGAAAGAGAGAAGGAGAGAGACGGGGAAGAGAGAGAAAGTGGGAGGGGGGACGGAAATTAAGCTCAGGTCAGTTGGTCAGAGGTACCCATACGATCAATCAGTTAAACGAAAGTATTTTGAAAAAGTGAAAGTGGCCAAATGCCTGGGTGTTATGATTGACGAAGAATTAAGTTGGACTGAACATGTTTAAAAATCTATCAAATCTACTCAAAAAATGTCAGTGTGATTAAGCGTGCTAAAAGCTATGTTCCTACACGATCTCTTAAACTTCTTTATAATGCCATGGTTCTACCTCACTTCGATTATTGCTCCTCGGTCTGGTCTGGACGATTTCAAAGACGAACGGTTATATAACAACGGGTTCAAAAAAATGAGCTGCCCGTGTAGTGTTGGGAGAAGAATAAGATATTTCTACCCGTGACATGTCCACGCGTTTAGTTTAGGATGGATGCCTATTCAGACACGTTTACTCGAAAACTTTTTGATGACATGAAGCTTTTGAAACTGAATGAATGACACCACTCGGTGCTTTCATTGGTATTTATGCTGTACATACTCAATTGTTATGCTGCATAATGAACGTTCAGAGTGTATTGTTTGAATAGCAATATGTATTATATTCTATGTAAATATGTATATATCATTTTATGTATCCAAGTGGGGATTTATATTGAACCAAGATCATCATCTCTTTTCTTTATTTATGAGCTTTCATAATATTACTTTAGTTGGGGGATGTCAAAAAGTAATTAATAACCTTTCATCTCATTCAAACATTCATATATCTATATATATATATAAGTGTAAGGAAATAACATATACAACAGCTTTGGCAAATCTCGTGGAGGATTTGTCAATCTGTCGGTCAATTGAATCTGGTGTCGCCGAAACCACTAACCCGTCTCCGTCGTCTAGTGGTTAAGGCATTGGCGTTCTAAGCCAACGATCCGGAGTTCGATTCCCGGCGGAGACATTTTTTCAGCCTTTGCAAAAATTTCAAAAAGGGAGGACAGCTCTGGAGAACTTTGATTGAGCTACGCAACGTTATTCTCGCAATTTCTTTCACATTTATATATATATATATATATATATGTACAGTACATATATTTGACTAACGGGTACATTAGGTCGACAGTTGACAATACAGTTTATTTCGTCATAATAGAGACCCCTACATTAGGTCGACAGTTGGTACATTAAGTCGACAGTTGGACAAAGAAAAAGAACAAAAACTGTCCTCCTAATGTACCCGATAGGTGTTTATATATATATATATATATATATATATATTAACTGTCTTCTGTATTTTGTTTAGTTGCTCTAATGAGTTTATATTAATACTTTGATAATATCTTTGTTATCAGACAGGGTCTCATGGAAGACCACTACTATTGGTGAAAATCTGCTACCTTGTATAAATATCAGAAATAAATAAATAAATGAATAAATAATAATGACAATAGTGGTGATGATAATAGTAATAATAATAATGATAATAATAATAATAATAATAATAATGATAATAATAATCATCATCATCATCATAAGAAGAAGAAGAAGAAGAAGAAGAAGAAGGAGGAGGAGGAGAAGCCGTTTTAGTAGCACATTTCGCATAATGCTATAACACTCCTTGCGCTGCCAAAAGGCTTGCATATTGTGACTTTAGCTTTGGCTCCGACAGCCGTTATCAGCGCGCAGTGCATTTAAATGAATAAATCCTGCCAGGTACCCATTTAACACCTGATGATATAAGTACTGGGCAGAGATTTGAACCATTAACATTTTGATGGAGACACAAATGAATGAACCACTATACCGTGGAAAGGCGATTAACTTTACCTTGAAAGGGTCTTGTAATATATTCAAAATAAATATCACGGAGTCACAAATTACCTCTTTCAAAATTCGATGAATTCACCGGGAAGAGACAATCCATTTGCTGAAACGATTACCGTGTATATAAACATAACTGACCCATCAACTAGTCGGTGTGGCCATTGATTTCTCATCATTCCGAGAGAGGCATTCTGAAATTATTGAAAAAAGGCATCTCATTGAAAGTTTAATGTTCTTGTGACGTCACTAAAAGAGGTATAAATGTTATAGCCAGTCGACTGCACTATTTTAGAGCTTGTAAAGATAGAAACTAAATGGAAGAAGAAAATACTTGTTGATTAATGATTTTTGACTGGGGAAATCCATCGTAGAATAACAAAGGAAATCAAGCAAAACTATAAAGGGAAATACGTTTTGAAAATGCTGAGTTTGAATGATCAGTTTTGACATGTTGTATCTAATCATATAGTATGAAAATGTTTCAATACATTTTTTCACGTTTTGGGCTCCAAATATGGAATGAAATCATAAATATATATGACAATGTGATTCTATTTAAATGAAAATATTTTTTGAGTATTTCAATAAGGCACTGGCCATTTAGAGGGACGCTTCCAAATCACGCGTGGTCATTTTCGTCATAAGTCATTGAACCGAAAGATTTCTTGAAACTCGATCTATTTCATGATAAAAAATATAATACGTGAGCATGGTGAAAGCTTTCAAAAGGTGTTTCGTTGGGTTAGCACTAAATGATTGATCTCATAACCTAATTTTTAGTCATTCTGCTAGGTGGATACTTAATGACTAACAAACAGCTTTTATCAGCCTTTCCTTCTTTCTCTCTCTCTCTCTCTCGTTCTCCCTCTCTCTTCTGCCTATCGTTCTCTTTGTTTGAAGTTCATTTGCTCGAAAATGGATACGAGGCAATGATTTAATTATCATATAGATTTATCGTCTTGATGAGTAATTTCTAAATGCTTTTTTTTATTAATCATTTTAATTTCGTATGTGTTTTTACTGACTCCTTTATACTAACTGGGGTTATCCCCCTTCTTAGTCATGTTAGTGAGCCGGCACAGAACAGAAAAGAATAAATGCCATTTTCCACTCTCTTTCATTATTAGACTTGCTTGCTACCAATCGGACTCTCTTATATACATTCATTAACAGTTAACACACTGAATACATGAAGGTAAAACAAGATTGTACGAGAGCTTTTAAATTCATTAACACATTAGCACAGTGGACTCACAGAGATGGAACGGGAAATATAGAAGATATATGCTTATTATTGGTAACTAGATATAGCAATGCAAGACGCTTTTACTTTCTTTAAGACATTAACACGGTGGACTGATTATCACAGATTGATAAATGTAAGAAATGTATATTTTTGTAGTTTTATATGCCATGCTTTTATATTCATTAACAAAGTATCACCAGTGAGCACATTAGAGCAGAATGGTAAATTTAATGGGCAATGTCCATTATTAGTTCGTCAATATAATAAGATAATAATTGCAGTTATACAGTCAAAGCAGAGAACCGAGGCGCTGCAGCCTCCGAGATTTTATTTATGACTATCATTATTGAAACAATAAACTCGGGTAGCGATCGAAGTGGATTAAACGTGATATTCATATCTCATCTATTATAAATTTGATGACGAAATCGCGTTTTCACTATCTTAAAGTGTGAAAAATTTTGCTCGCTCACTTCGTTTGTTCACAAGATATAAGAAACAGGAGAGTTGATGTCTGGACAGGAAATATAAACCTCCTTGGCAAAATTATGTCCTTACATCCACCGTCAACAAGCCTTGCTCTTACTTTAGCCCCTCCACTATGAATAAGCACATGCAGTCTACACGTTCAGATAAATTGTAAGGCCTGAAGGTAATATAGGTTTTCCCGGCCAATTTATTCACTTTGGTCACTCCGATTAACGCAAATGTCGCCCTCAGAAGAATTCCATTAATCAATTTAAGAATCCAAGCATTCAAATTAAACAACTGGGCCCATATTCATAAAACTACGGAAGCTTAAAAGTGCCACCGAGATGACGAGATAATTCCTCGTCTACTCGACTTTTTTTTGTACGAGAAGGCGAAAAGGCGAGATCCGGCTTCTCGTCTTCTCGACCTTTTTCGGTCCGAGCAGGCGAGAAGGCGAGATCCGGCCTATGTCTTCTCGAGTTCTTGGGTCCAAGAAGGCGAGAAGCTGAGATCCGGAATCTCGTCAACTCGGCTTCTTGAGTCCAGGAAGGTGAGAAGGTGAGATTCCAAATCTCGTCTTCTCGGCTTCTCGGGCCTTCTCGACTTCTTGGACCCAAGAAGGCGAGATCCGGTCTATCGCCTTCTCGACTTCTCGGACCAAAAACATTCGAGAAGACGAGATGACGGATCCTTACTTAGCTAGTTGTCAACTGAGTGCATAACCTACAGCTTGGCTAGTTGCCTACTAGGCCTAGGTAGGTTTCATGAATATGGGCCCTGGAAAACAACTTCACGTTTGCGCAATCATTTGCAAATCCGAGCACGGTTTTATTTTGTTTTTTAGATCCCCGCATTCAAGTTAACAACTAAAACGTACATGTGAAATCGAATGCGCGTTTGTGAGTTTGGTTGACGGGGTGTTGAATTTGAACTTTGTTCTATTACGGAATTTGTCCGAGAGCGATATTTGCGTTAATTTGAATGCACGAAAGATGAATATGTGTGATCAAATCGTTGAAATGTCCATCCGTTGTTGGTTAAAGAGGATCATGTCTGATTCATAAGGCTATTAAGTATCTTTACTGGAAGTAAGTTAGTATATCATAGCTTTCGATTGTATTTTGGATAGCACAGCCAAGATGTAGAGGGACTGACCACGCTTGATGCTAAAAGCCTGTGTTTGACGCTTTTACGTAAAGCCCGGCATGTATATTAAAGCCCGGCTCACATGAGTCGTTATTAGGGAGTTTTCGAATGTGTCAACATGAACGCCGTCCTAGATCCTCCCAGCGACAATGGACTGCTTTGTGTTAAGTGCATACATAGTAGGTGAAGCATGAAGCTACAATGGGTGAAGCAAGGTTCACGCTTTAGAGAAGACGGCAATACCACGTTTGACGCGTTCTCGATCTGACTAGTGGACGAGGGAGAAGCCAGTGGACGGGTGAGCCGTTCTTATACAAAGCGCGGTATGCAGTTAACACAAAGCAGTCCATTGTAGCTGGGAGGATTTAGGACGGCGTTCACGTTGACACAATCGAAACCTCCCTATTTGCCGACGTAAGGCCGACCGCGCTGGTCACTCCAACTATAATTGTTCAATTCATTAGGATTCATGCCGCCGGTGCATGTGAACATGAACAAAAGACCCGACGCCCGCGCAGGAGGATAATAAAAGCGTAGATCACAAATTAAATCAGGTTAGAACTCTAATCTTTAATGGAAGCACATGGCTTAGTTTAGTCTTTAAAAAAAATGCAGGGCAGTAATATGAGAGGAATCATGATGTCTTTGATGTCTTATAACCCTTGTACTATAATCTGGTAAGAGATTCATCCCCTTGGTATCAATTACAGATGCTAGTCGACAATATTATTCTGTATCTTGAGTTTAAAAGCTACTTTGATTGCACGCTCGCTATATCACCATTCATAAGAACTTCCAAATAACAATTAAAAGAGATGTTGAAAGGCGTCGGAATAATCCCTTGATTTTTTATTGGTAGAGTAATCAGCCTGTTGGTGCAGAACTTGACTCAGAGCGTTTTCAAGTTTCCTTCATTCATTCATTGCGAGGGGAATTAAAGGAAAACCCACGGTAGCTCATTAGGGACGCGTGTAACTAATGAATCAAAGTGGAGGACCAATTATCGCGATGAGGTAAAACGGAGACGTGTTTTAAGTTTGTTTCAGATGAAATGATTTCAAAGCCGCATCCTAAGCTGCCCCCGGATATTTCTTGAAAGGCTACAACCCAGGCTATTTCACATTCATGCCCGTGTTTTACTTAAGTGATAAAAGCCTATCACCTATCATACATGTGTCTTCGTCCGTAGGGGAATAGCCTATTTTAACTGTATAATAGAAGGAAAATGTCGAGGATATATCGACAGTCGTGTTGTAGCCTATTGTTGCCGTAGGGAATGTGATTTTGCGAGTCATATCGAGACAATAATAGCACCAAAAGGGCTACAATGAAGTCAATTGGTCGGAAATAAATCACAATTTTGGCCCTATCATTTTCTGAAGTAATAGCCTACACGGTGCCAGTATTTTATAGATTAAAGGCGGTCATTGCTATATTCTTTCATCAAGAGTCCAACTTTTTTAAAAAACGTTTTCCTTTTCTTATATATTTTTCCCTTTTTCATTCATTCGTATATTTCTCTCTCTATCTCTCTATCTCTCCCTCCCTCCATCTCCCCTTGCAATACAATGCTTCTTCGATTCCCGTTATATAAGTTGCTGGTCCGGATATAATAAGCATGCATCAATCGCATCTCATGTACTTTTTTTAAGAGGTCAAGGCAATCGGGGATGTTTCCAAAATTAATGGTCTTTGAGAGTCATATTTCGCACGAAATAGATAACAGTAAAGCCAACTGGCCGGAAATAAATCACAATTTTATAAAGGCCTCATTATTAGACAATCTGAGACAATAGTAAGTTTTTGAGTAATAGCCTGTGCTTCCAGAATTGTCGATTACAGACACTCATCGCTATGACGCTTTTGCTCAGAGTCCAACTCATCGGAGCATGTGATTTTCGAGGAAATGCATTCTTTTTGTTTCCTTCTTTTTTCTTTTTTCTTTTTTTTTGTTCAGCGGTAAAATACTCTCTCTCTCTCTCTCTCTCATTATTCAAATTCTCTTTTAACGCAATTATGGGTGGCGATCCAGGGGGATGCGTCCTCCCGGAATTTTTTAATTTTGTACAGCAACCAATGAAAAAGGCTTGTCGCGTTGCCCCCTCCCTGGGCCGTGACAAGAAATCGCCGCACATGAACGCAATACCTCCCCGATCCTCTCTGTAAAATTTGCAGGTCCGGATATAATAATCTTGCAGAACATCTCATGTACTTTCGTAAGGGTTCAAGGCAATCGGGAATGTTTCTAAATCGCTTTGAGAATCATATTTCGCTAATTGTTCGTTCCCCATGAGGGCACGTTTCAGGCATCATTTCTGCTCTGCCTATAAACTTTCAGATTGAGTGGTGAAAGATTAATGAGGAGATTAAGCACCGCTTCCACCTCATTCATTTTTTCTTAAATAGTTATTGTTCCTGGAATAACAATTCCATTCCAAGTTCCAGAAGCCGAAACTATCGTCATCATTTGATCTGAAATCGGTTAAACAGGTGTGCGTATTTCTAAATGGAGCGACCTTCGAAGATTACTACAATTGAACTTAGCCCATTTTAGTCCATCTGACATTTTATTTCACATTTTTTTTTTAACATTCTATTTGTCATGGGTGCAAACTGGCACAGTCGCAGGCTTACCACGAGTGCAGATCGGCACAATAATATGAACCAAATAACAAAAGGATTTACAGCGTGTATTTCAAAAACTTTCGGTCTTAATTGGCTACCTGCATTCACCTGTATGTACTAATTTTATACTGGAAGTTGTAAAATAACCCTGAAGACGTTAGTAAGTCTACCTCTTGAGGAATATACTGTGGCATAGACATTTTTATGAGTAGCAAAAACAACGACAGTATAAAAAAAAATGGTAATACGTAATTCAATTAACTCAAGACAATTTCAATAACCCTGTCTATCACCTTTAGAAATGTGCGAACATTATAATTGTGTATTACATAATCCGAACCTGATTTCTATGGGCACTACAATAGGCCTTTGAAATTGCCCTTGACTTTATTTTTCGAAAGTAGTTTTTATCGTGTTCATGAATAAATGAATGTTAACATCACTCACTGCAACGGTTGCTATTGTATAGGAAAGCAAGATGGAGACTTAAAATTGATAATAATTATAATAATAATAATAGTAATAATAATAATGATAATTGTAATAAGTAATAACAATGATATTAATAATAATAATAATAATAATAATAATAATGATGATGATAATAATAATAGCTATAAAAATTATAACAATAATAATAATAATAATGATAATAGTAATAATAATGATAATAATGATAATGATAACGATAATATGTATTGGTTTACCCATATTCGCCTCATTGGTACTATGTACTATTCTCTGCAATCATATCATTAATAATACTAATAATAATAATAATAATACATTTATAAAGCGCAGTAACTATCCAAAAATTTGTATATATTCTACTGCGCTGCATGAGCTCCTGATATGCTTTGTTATGAATTGAATAGATATGCTTTGAGTTTTGATTTAAACATATTCACAGATGGGGATTTCCTGACTTCCAGTGGCAAGTTATTCCAGAGTTTAGGGGCTGCACAAGCAAATGAACGATCACCCAGTGTTACTTTTGTTTTTACGAATGGAATTTGGAGAAGCAGAGTATCTTTGGAACTGCGCAGGTTTCGACTATGTTGATTAACTCTGAGATTCAGCAATTACCCGGGGTTCAGAGTTGTATATAAAGAAATATTCTTCAGACATGTCATAGACAGCTAAATTTATATCAACTTCCATTTTCATTCCGTGTATAACTCGAAGCATATTCTCATGACAATATTATTATATACATGTGTATCTTGACCCCGTTCGGAACTCACTCATTTTAGGGGTGTTGTGGATCAGTGGATAAGTCCCCGGACTGTGAACCACGAGGTCCGGGGTTCGAATCCCACCGCAGCACTAGCGTCCTTTGGCAAGACGTTAATCTACATTTGCCACTCTCCACCCAGGTGTTAAATGGGTACCCGGTAGGATGGCGAAAGGTAATGTCCTTTGCTTAGCATGTGTGCACTTACAGGCGACTGGCTGGAATGCTCCCCACGGAGTGGAGAATGTGCATACACTGTGTGCGGGCGTGCCAGAATCCAATGACCGGGGGTAATAATTTGCGCCTTGAGCATCTAATCAGGATGGATAAGTGCGCTATACAAGTCACATGTATTATTATTATTATTATTTTGATTTAAATGGCAAATTATTTCTTACTCAAAAAATGAAGAGTTTCATTCCAAAATGAGCTAAATCCACATTTAGCATTTTTGAGTAAATTAAGGTTTTTTGATTTACCACTTTCCCTTGTCCACTGTTACTTTATTATGATATTTATGATACAGCAATTGTCTTAGATTAATTCAATCATGTTTTTAAAAATCTAGGAACTAATTTCAATTTTAAAGAATTTTTTTTGTCATTTTAATTTCCTTGGATTTAGCTACTTTTGGAATGAAACCTTAGTCAAATATCTATTTCTGCACATTTAAAGACGTTTAACAATTAGAATTCAACAGGAAACACATTAATATTGATAACAGAGTACATTTTAAATCTTTTCTGATGTTTATTTGTTGAGAATTTAAATATATATATATATATCTTTTCTAAAGACGGGAATTTTTCGATGTTTCATTCCAAAAGGAGCCAAATCCAGAAATATTCATAAAAATATTAAAACTCGGTCAATTATGTCAAAATTTTGCACTTTTGATATAGACTAGTAGTTGCAACATGTGCTTTAAAATCTTATTACACAGCTTTAGGAATGTGGTTACATGAACAATCCTAAATGACCATAGTGGATTTAGCTCCTTTTGGAACGAAACCGTTTTGGATTTAGCTCCTTTTGGAATGAAACCTAAATTTGTAACAACATTTTTTTCAACTGTCCAAAAAATGTGTTTAAATGCGATGTGGTGCATTTGATTTCCATGTATGAGATGCACATATTTATCTTTAAAATCAATTTCGGTCAAAACTGGATTTAGCTCCTTTTGGAATTAAGCTCTTCAAATAAAAAAAAAAAAAACTGCAAGACAGCGACGAGTTCCCAGCAGTACAGTCAAACACAAGTACAAATTGGAGTATGATATTGTGATAATGTGTGATGATGTAGCTGTGTGGCTGGTCTTTCAACAAAAAAATCGTTATTATTTTCTTTTTTAAAAGATTGAAATAAATACATTTTCCCCTAACAGTAAATGGACCTTTCACTCTTTGCAATTATTTGGAGAATGTGTTTCAAGTAACGCATCTAGAATACGGCTAAGGTCAAGATGAAAGGTTTTCTAAATCAAAATCCAAAAAGTACTTTCCATTATTCATGTGATATGTTTTTCCCTCCTCACAGACAAATATACTTCGATAGAACGAAGCACAGGTATATGGGAAAATGTGTTATTATTCTTATACATTATGAGAAAAGCAATAACGCACTCAAATGAAAAACTGAAAGCTCATTTCTTTATCATATTTATACCCCTGATGAAAGTGTGTAGAAAGTCCTCATTTGAAATGTTCGATTTTGAAAAAAAAATTGATAAAAAAAGAAGACATGAAACTCCATTATATCCAAGGTCTCATTAAAGACACGATTTATTTAGTCTCGGATCATCTTCGACGCATCCGAACTAATCTTTTCATTTCATTCTCCCACAAGGATCATAAATAATTGTCGTTTTATACTGCTGGGTACAATGAGAATGTCAACTCATGTTGTTGGCACTGCGTTAATGACGTTTCGGCTCACAAGTTACCTTTATACTACTCCCACTTTGGTCATTAGAAGTTTCCCGATCCGGACAATTCGCAATAATCACCATCAAATGTTGATTTGGAAGTGTTTTATGATATTGAATTGTACGATATTAAAAAAATAAAATACTCTACTGTACTCTAGGTCATGAATCAACATGACGCATCTAAATGACCACAACGATCATTGTATTTCTTCTTTTCTATTTTTTTTAGATAGACACAATTGTCTTCGAATCAGGTGAGCATGGAGCTAGATATAGGAGAGATAATATGTTAGATGTGACTTACCACCCCCCCCCCCCCCCCCACCTCCACAATAACTTTCTTGTGTTCTTGTAAATAATTGTCTTTGTATAACAGTTATTTGTAATTGCAAATGTTGCGTATGAGGGCTTGCTTGCACTGGTTTCTGCGAAGGTTCGTTTTTCCGAAAGACGAATTTCCCATACCACGGGGTTCATTATTCCGAAAATGAAATAGGGTTCATAATACCGAATGTTGGTTGTATTTACTCCGAAGGTTCATAATTTCGAAGGCTCTTTTTTCCGAAGGTCCGTTTATTTCCGAAGATTCATAATTACGAGGGGGAAATATGTTTCATTATCCCGAAAGCTAGCAATTCTAATATTGATATAGGGTTTTTTCTTTCGTTTTTTATTGTAAACCTTCGGAATTAAGAACCTTAGGAAAGAGGACATGATACCATTACACTTAATGCATGATCGTTACACAGATCATGATGACAAGGGAGCAAGGATATTTGGTCTAGATTATTTCATATAATTGCAAAGACACCAGACAAAGATATAGTTCGGGCTTCATTGGGCCCTGAAATTGCTGCCGTGGCAAGGGAAATGAAAAATAAAAAAAACCAGATTACAGTAATGGGGTCTCAACCCGTTTCGTTCACTGACATAACCATAGATACGAATGGACTTTCATCGGTGAGATAATCGCTAACATCTGAGAAAAATTATTAACCATTATCAATGAACTGATAAACTGCTGATGACTTGGCAGAAATATAGTAATTGGATACAAAAGGAAACGTTTTATATTCAGTTCATTTCAGTGCTAAACTCTCATCGCTTCTCAACAAAGTGATCAGAAACTTGAGTAAGTTTGGAATCAAAGATTTTTAAGTTGGTCAATCTTATGTTTTGCACGACATCTTCATGGCCGTGTACTTACTTATAGCTGGTATAGTAATTGAAATTTGAAGAATGATATGAAGGGGTAATGGTTATTTATCTATGTACATGTTTTATTTTGACGGCTGTTTCTTCGGTTCATAAACTGTCATCCCAGTGATAATAGTATACAAGATATAGGAAATAGCATTGAATAGTATACTGAGATAATATAGATGGAAAACAAATGACGTCACACAGAGAACGAATATCAGAAAAAGAACGTTGACCCGATGTCTCTTTGTGGACAATGCTAACTGTAAATGTTACTTGATATGAGAAACGGAATATGCAACTATTTGATTATAAAAAAAACTGATGTGTCTATAACAACGAATGTGCAAAAGAAAGGAGAAAATAACGTTAACGTCCATGCTTTTCAACAATGTTACTCAACAATGTTTGCAACCACTTCATACTCGTTATTTTTGCAACCTATAGTTACACTGTAAAAATATAATATGCCCATTAGTAACTTTTACTTATTTTTCCCATGTAGAATTTACTTAAAAACATAAGTTTCGCCACTTACGCACTCGATTTAAATCCTAATAACTCAATTTTTCAATTTAGTAGAATATACGTGAAAATTTTAAGTAACATTTAAATTAATACAAAAGAACATTTAAGTAATTTCAACTTGTATTAATTTAGTATTGTTAACTCAAAGTAAGAAAGTGTACTTATTACTCAAACACTTCATGTTGATTGTACTTATTTTTTAAGTAAAGCCTGATGCAGTGCGTAATATAAGAATTTCATGAATATTCATGAAAATTGTCAACCATTTTTTTTTAAGATGCTACGATCAAGTATATATAAAATTCGAAGCCCTTTCAGTAGTTGTCAACTTAAAGCGTATGTAATAGTGTTTGTTGGTGATGGTGGTAGATATTTGGTTAAATCCTAAATTGAAAGAGTAACAGTGAATGTTAGATGGGTACAAGTATAATCATGGGATATTTTTTTTTAATTGTTATCTATCATGATTACAATACTTAAATTATTTACGTTAATGTAGTTGAATAAACATTTATTAAGCAAAATAAGTAAATTCTACTTAAAATTCCCTGTTACAAATACTTAAAGTAATCAAGGCAATCCGAAATTCTTGTCATCCAGATTTAACTCTCTCAAGAGGCAGACTAACCTCTTCATTAATTTTCAATGGCATGATTTTACGTAATATTACATAAGCCTTTCTTGAATACCGCTCTCTATCTACTCTTCCAGCGTTCAAGGTTTTTGTAATATGACAGCAAACCTGTGATAACTCCTTGGTTCTATTCAGGTTTTAACTTTTTCAGACATGTATACTTCTGTAATTTCGAACAAATACATAAAACAGAGATACTGCGTCACACAGAGCAACAGTTTGCCAGGTGTAAAGACGATCATAGCAAGCCTGGGGAAGGGGTGGGTGTTAACGTCAGAGCTGTCAACACCATGTATCGATTTTCGCAAAAATCGGTTTTAGTGGGTAACAGGGTAACAACTTAATTTCTTTCATCTCTACTGACCCTATGAAGCAACATGTGCCAATTAACTGTAACCTCACTGAAACCGAGCACTAGCAGTTCAAATCCCTGTATATAGATAGCTCTGGTACCACCCCCCCCCCCCCCGCCCACATATTATGATTTTTGTAAGTAAAAAAAACGAAATAAGAGACCATTTATATTGGTGCTCGAATAATCATAACGTTTGACTAATAATTCCTATATTTTTTTTTTCCTTTCTTGAAGTACTTTGCCAGTCTTATACGCAAATTTCTATACACCCCCCCCCCCCTCCCCATTTCCATCATTACACGAGATGTAGCGTCGCCCCCTTTTCGGTGTTGATATATACCGACAGCTCCTCCAGTCTGGTGGTGAGAGGTGTTCACTGCACCTATAGGCTGTCAAGTCTTACCCTCTCAAACATTACAGACGATAAAGTATTTTATAACGACCTGAACGATATAGTTCTCTTCCCTCCGAGGGCTCCATTGATCGCATGTTCCAAGACGTTTGAAGCCTCGTCCACACTTGACCAAGAAGATAAGACGCTGTAAACTGCCTCATTACCCACCATGTCAAGATAAATGACATAAACGCAGTGCGTTAAACGGTTGTGCTGCATAATGCTCCTGCGATAATGGTACTCCTACATAATTATGCTCCGGTGACAATTTCTCTGGGCTTTATTTCGTCAAAAATATAGGTGCTGTAGGGTTAAGGTTACAATTTGGTTTTAGGTTAGAATTAGGGCTAGGGTTAGGGTTGGTGTAGTGTTTGGTCCAGCAGGGTTGGAAATTGGAATTAGGTTTGTGTATAAACGAAATTGAAGCGAAGCTGTTTTCATACAACCGCGACAATTATTCCTCCGCGGTCAATGTTCTTCACTATCCGAACTCCTAACTTCAACCATGGACCTAACACTACACCTAACCCTTACCCTTAACCTAACCTAAAACCCAAATCGCAGCTCTAACCCCTAACCCTAATAATATACTTTTGACGAAATTAAGTTGCGAGCAGCTTTTTTTTTCACCCCAAACTGCAACCCATTTACAGTTAATGTTTTTATTTTGTATTTTTAATGTGGGACCCAGTCGCGGCTTACCGCGTCAAGTCTGAACGAGGCTTAAGATCTCCAAGCTTTGGGGATAACCTCCACTGAAACCAGAACGAAAGAAATCTCTTCACGTCTTCGCTTGGCTTGGCCAGATTTACCTGTTTTGCCGCTGGTTTTAACACTAGCATGCATGAACAGCCAGCTCTTACTGCAAAATGCGGGGAAGGTGAACTCTAAAGGCAACAAGTTTCTTGGGTTTCATTGGTGCTCTCAACGAATCGTCTCACCCACTGACTGGAAGGAATGGAATCGATATAGACTACGCAGTTTTTGAAGAAATAATGGAAAAAAACGTTCTCGTTCGTTTTCTTCTTCTTCCTCTTCTTCTTCTTCTCTTTTTCTTCATCTGCTTCTTCTTCTTTCTCTTCTTCTTCTCATTCTTCTTCTTCTTCCCTTTCTTCTTCTTCTTCTTCTTCTTCTTCTTCTTATCTCCATCGTCATCTTTTTAATTCTTTATTTCGTTCTATTTCATTCTTCTATGGTCATATTTGCCTCTTAATTGTTTTATTGTTTACCTATAATACTTATTCTTATTTTTATCATAATGATCATACTATGTAATGATTGAATATATAAATAGTCAAACAAAATAAGTTTTTATGGAATTTCTGGGCAAACCAGAAATGCAAATTTGTTTTTGATTGATGAAAACTTCAAAATGTCGTAACTTTATTATTTCTCGTCGGATTTTTTTCAAGATTTCATCTGTTTCTTTCATTTTTCTGCTTTTATTCAAATCAAATAAATCCCAGGATAGACTTCCCCTTTAATGCGTTGCAAAGTGAAGGGCGTGTGGGTGGGGTGTTATATGTAGTATAAAAGCATTCATTTGGGGGACAAAACTTCATTAAAATGTCTTCATTATGCAGTCCCCCCCCCCCCCCCCCGGCCCTTTCCAGCCGTTCTGCAAATATTCCAAAAGTTTCCTCAGTTATAACCAAATGCTTGTCTTCCGTATTTTGGGGTCTCTGCGTGAAAATCAACAAGTCATGACATACAAGGTAAGACAGAATGTATTGCTTTCTTGTTTCACAAATTAATCCAGGTTTACTGAAACCTAACTGTCAGTTTATCGAACATTTGACGAGTTTGCCGATCATTTTTACAGAGGTCATGTGACTATAATAAACACAAATGGTATCAATATTAGTCGGCCAATTTCCTCTATTATTTAATTGACAAGTATCTTTTTAAATTTAATTCAGGTGTTTCCTTACGAGTAGTATATCCAAGCTCTATTCAAAATTGTACTGTCCTTGAACTCAGCAGTATCATTATTTCTTTCATTTATGCCTTCGGCGGTTGCTACAAATTAGATTCAAGGGGGTTACTTTGTTCAGTACTTGGTACATGAAAGTCATCTTGCGGTAAAATAAATTCATGAAAAATAGTCCGTCTAATGAGATTCAACATATAACCCCCCCCCCCCCCCCCTTACCCCTTATTAGGCAACACACGGGCCACCTATAAGTTAATCGTTTAAAACGTATTTGAAGGGGGAAACGGGGAAAAGTAAACTGGATTTTTAGGTGGTAGTGTGAACGTTCGTTTCCTTGCAGCGGCGTCTAAATTTCATTGGGTTATCGTTCAGATATCGAATTATATCGTGGCTTTGTGGATCACACCACCTTCTGCTGGCAGAACTAGATTTTCCAGCCGTATCAAGCAAATTCTGTGGCTTGAGATTTCTTTCATGCGAAAGCAGTACACGCAGTTATACAATTCTAGGCCACACAAGCAGTGTTTGTTATGTGGGGGCACTGTTGTAAAGGTTTTTGACTGTCATATGACAGGTCCATGGGTTCGATCTTTACTTGGTGCTGGTTGATAAAGTTTTTTTTTTTTGTTAAATCATGCCTCTTTATGCTTTCGTGTATGAACTGTGATGCAGGTTGGGGCAACTTGGGGCAGAGCCTTTGACTTGGGACAAACGCCTCGTTATCGCCCTCCCCTTCCACCATGTATAACCACACCAATGTAGGTATAGAAACGTTTGTATCACATCAAAAAAATGAAAGCTTCATTACTAATCCCATATGCTAATGTGGCTATTAATTTACTGTGGTTAGTGCTCTTTCTACAATAGAAAAAAAGTTCTATATCTTAATTAGATATCTCTATGTGGCGTATCAAGAAACTGATAAACGGCGGGGGGGGGGGGGTATAATAGTAGGGGACCTGGCCTTTCTCTTCCAGGTTTTTCTTTCTAATTATCTATGTTACCTCAATCTAAATTGCTTATAAAGAACGTCTTTGTTGAATACTGTTTGTTTCTTGGTCTTCAATAAAGTGTAGAATTCCGCTGTAAATAAAAAGAAATAAAACTCAGCTGCGGTGAATTCCCCAGGGTATCAACAGAATCCTTCTCTCTCTCTCTCTCTCTCTCTCTCTCTCTCTCCCTCTCCCTCACTCTCCCCTCTCCCTCTCTATCTCTCTCTTTTTTTTTCTCTCTCTCTATCGCTATCTCTCTCTCTCTATCTATCTCTCTCTCTCTAACAAAATTCACTTACTATAAACCGAAATATGGGTTCACGACAGGGAAGGGGTAGCTCCAACACAGTTACGTTACAATATAGAATATAAAACCACGCTTTAATTCCCATCACGACTAGTTTTAGCATAATGTCAAATTACAAAGTATCATCTTGTACTGATGTTAATCCATTTTATCATGAGTTCATCAATTTATAAGTTACCTATGTATTCCCATAAACTGACATCGTCATTTACCTTTCACATTGCTCATACCATTTTCCTCAAATGAACAAACATTTTAATGGGTATTTTTAGGCAGTAAAAGTGCGTTTGAATGTCATGAACCTACATAATACTACTTTTTTCGTTCATCATTCATTTGTGTCAATTCATGAGAGGGCAGACATAATTATACAGTTGTTATTAGACAGCTAATACGTTGATCATTGTGATGGAAGGTTAATGAACCGCAGTCTTTGTTCATTTCTATTCTGTTGGGAATTGATCGAATTTCACGCAAAGTTAGCACAAATCATAATGATTATCGTGTCACGCTTTTATTGCCTCGTACCACGCAATCGTAACATCCATTGCTGTCTTCCGCCCCGTTCATTTTGTAGTTTATTTGATGATACAAGCGCCCATTGCAATGTAATGTAGAAAATATGATTGCTTTTCGCGCTTCTGAAATAGCAACGAAGAAGAATGTTGTACACAAATTTTGACATTCAAATGGAGATGACGGAGAGCAGAGAAAGAGTGGGATGGGGACGGAGAGACACAGAGGGAATATAATTATGTAAAAGACAGAACGAGGGAGAGAGAGAGGTGGTTAGGTGCTAGCAAACATTAGAAAGAGAAAGAAAACCTACAGAGTTGACATAAAAGAGAGAGAAAAAACAAGGAAAATAAGAAAGGAGGAATGAAGGCAGTAATAGCAAATGTGCCATTTCTAAAGCAACAGATTAGGAAAGATTAGGGCAAAGGTGATATAGATAGATAAATCAACAGTGAACAGAGAGAGAGAGAGAGAGAGAGAATAAGATTTCAAAAGAGAGGGATGGTTCGCGGAGAGAGAGAGAGGGGGGGGGCGAGGGAAATGGATATAGAAATAAAATAAGAAGGAAGTGGAAAAGAAAGGGCTAGAGAGTAAAAACACGAATTTCATAATGATTGTCCGGCTGCTAATAATCGCCAAAATTACTCGGTGGATAGATAGCGTGGTCTTGACAAATTGCTTGATGATTTAAGTGCTTTATATTCATTCTTTTTCCGCTTGGACACAGCGGAGTAATAAATCTTCGGTGATGAAAACTATTGAGAGATGTGGAGTGTGAAAATAAAAGAAGCTGGAATGAAGAAGTACTACTTCTCCCCATTGGGACATAATGATGATAGCCCAATGATGATAGCTGCTGGGCTTCACGGAATTTATCAGGAACAACAGCTCAATTTAGTGGATTGTATCATGATAGTGTCAATTCACTTTTCAAAATTACGAATCGCACTTCAGCTTTAAAAAAAAAATAAAGATGCCCTATCAAACTTGTCAATGTTGGCCAATAACGATTTTCAGCAGTTTGGTACTGCAGCTTTAAAAAAAAATTAAAGATACAGTACCAAACTTTTGAATATTGGCCAATAAACGATTTTTATCACTTTAAGGAGATTCAGAAAATCTCTTGGATTGACTTTATTTTAATAATTAATCGAAAGTGATCTCTAAAGAGAATATTTATCAAGCGTATGTTTTGGAAGTGTTTCGACCTTTAGTGTTGTTTTAAGATGATCACTCCCCATGGAAAATAATCAATTTGCTTTCAAATGAAAATAAGCTGTGGCATAATTAAACACAATTAAGCCAATCCATACTCTCCAAGACATCTGTCAAGGAGGTCCATTAGAAGCAGCAAGCATATAGATAATATCTTTCTTTTAAGAATGAAATAAATTTGCAAACGGTTGAATCAACATCGTGATTTAGAACTATACCTACCCGTATCTTATGTAACAACTAATGTTCTTTATGTTCATTAAAAACGTTGAAAATGATACACATGTTTGGTACCAATAGACCAGTATACCATCTGGCGCTATTGTTCCTAATTGACAGATGACGAATTCAGTTACATTAAATGTACTATTAAACGGGCTGGTAGATATGATAATTACAGACAGGGCAGGAGGAGAGACAGAAATAAAGATGAAGGAAAAGAAAGAGAGAGGGTGAAATATAAAAATACAAAACCGAGGGGAAAATGAGAGAAGGCACTATGAACATGGCGAACAAAGAAGCGGACAAAATATACAGCTCCTCATTGTATCTTCCACACTTGCTCTGGTAGACAAAAGAACGTCCCTTCATTGCTATTATGTAAAAATATGTAGAACAGT
Organism: Heliocidaris erythrogramma; assembly: GCA_025617745.1. Classification (NCBI taxonomy): domain Eukaryota; kingdom Metazoa; phylum Echinodermata; class Echinoidea; order Camarodonta; family Echinometridae; genus Heliocidaris; species Heliocidaris erythrogramma. Next base: position 14,887,085 of record CM046868.1, on the reverse strand, counting down.
TGTCACATGCATATTCAGCTGTTCTACTTATTTTACATAACAGCAATGAAGGGATGTTCTTTTGTCTACCAGAGCAATTATGGAGGGTACAATGAGGAGTTGTATATTTTGTCCGCTCTCTTTGTCCGCTCTCTTTGTCATCGTGTTCATAGTGAGGGGAGAGAAAGCGAAAGAGTGGACATGGTGGAGCAAAAGAAACAAAAGAGCTGGAACAAACGCTTTATTATTGTACATGTATTTTAATAGAACATGTTGAAAAAAGAAAGAAAGTACTGATTCGTCCCTTCAAATACAGAGAACAGAGATGTACTGAGGAAATTATTTAAAAGAACATGAAGAAATGGAGTAATAAATAGTCCAAATATCGTTTTCAATCACGGGAGTGCATTGCTCCTTTGGGGTGCGTTGCTTGCCGAATGAAAGTGATCAGTACGGATATACTAGTATGTGTGTGATCTATGTACATAGTGCACGCTTACACCTCGACAGAAATCAGAGATCCAAACGGATGAATCCTCTACGGCATTTACAACCGGACTGATTATATTTCGAGATCCGATATGACGTTTTATTATCCATGGATGGTATAAGTCCCCCCCCCCCCCCCCCCCCCTCCTCCCCCACCACCATTCACCCGCAACCCTCAAGCAGAACTTTTCCTTCTTTTCAATAGACCGTATTAGAATGAATCAAAGGAATTCGGAGCGGCGCTGGCGGAAGGGTGAAAATGTTTGTCGGGCCCTTCGAGGTGTTTTCTGCTCTGACTCTAAAAGGCTACAAATCAAATATTAATAATGAAATCTTTCGCTCCTTGATGGGATGACGTGAGAATGTATCCGGCCTACTCGAGTAGCAAGCCGTGGCCGCCATTTTCCTGCAGATATTGGAAGAGATAAAGTAACGAAAAGAATACTTCAGAAGTAGTACACTATAAAAAATATCTGCATTTTTACAGGGGAAAAATACAGATTAGTTCTGTATTTACTCATAACAGCTCATCTGATGTTATTTGTACATCAATGTCATAGGAAAAAGTTACAACTAATCTGTATTTTTACATCAGAAGTTATGGCGACTCTGCTGACACCACTAAATGATTTGCTGTAAAATTACAGACAGGTTTTTTACAGTGTAAGAAATGAAGAATATGCAATAAGCTGACGTGAAAATTACCGGTAGACGTATCATGAAGAATGGTCGGTGAAATTTCAAATTCTTTGAAAATGACGATCACTGAAAAAACCTAAAAAGTTAACGAAACGTTACATTATGTCAGAAGAAATGGAGAGGTAAAGCCCCTATCACACCAAACTCCACGACTGCTACGACCGTCCCGACAACGCCGATTCTATAATTTTTGAAACATTTGTATGAGTCGGGGTAGAATCGTGTAAAAATACCCGAATCCCGGTTAAAAAATTATACATTCCCGTTGCTGCCACGACTCTCCCCGATTGTGCCACGACTGATTCCCGACAGTCTCGATCCAGCCATGTACCAGCCACGACAGCACCCCGATTATACCCACGACTCTCACGACTGCATAACATTTGATTTTTAAAAAATCATTAGTTTTGTGTTTTGATAGCGATTTCTGGAAGGCTGGGTTCATACTTTCTAGGTCACTTCTGTTTGAAATTGTTTTTCGTAATTACCACTGCCTTTGAGAAAATTACTCTTTGAGCCATTAAAATGTCTTCTCCTTTCATGACCAAGAACAATAATGTGAATAATTCTGTTTTGAAAATAGGAGGAAACACAGGCAGGGTGACAGGGCATTGCCAATTATGAAAACTCATTCTCATTCAGTGAGTTGAAAACAATATCGTCTGCATTCATTTTACTTTCATTGCTTAATTGATTTACAAGGGGTGGTTAATTGAATTATACGTCGTGGAACTTGCAATATTTTTTATCTCACAAATTCATTATTTTAATTGTTGATTTTTTACTCGGTGTTTACTTTCGTCCTGCTCAAGGCACTTGTAAACTGAATCTGTATCATAATTTTTTGCATTTTTATAGTACATATATGTTTTAAAGGGAAAGTCAGACAGATATAGGGCTATATAGCAGTGGATACCTACGGCAAGGGGGTTTAGACAAAAATGTATTTTCAGATTCAGTGGAATAGGTAAGAGGTTTCAACTCCTTTAAAACGTTTTTCTAGTTATTAAGGAAAAGAAAAATAATATTTTATAATAACTTTAAGAGACAGAGCGTTTTCAACTTCACGTATCAAATGTCTGGTCTGTATTAAAGGTTCTCTAAAGATGAACACTCTTGTAATGAAGATGGACCCACATTCCTTTCATGTATCATTTTTCCCCATACACATGACATTATATTCACGCGGTGCATACGCCAAGCAAGATTTCTTAGAAAAAGTGTATATACCAACCGGTCAGTTGAGATTGAAAGATCGACAGACGTGGGTGTAACGTTTAAAGGAAGAAAATGACAGAGGTGTAAGATTTAGAGGTAGAAGGGGGTGAGGATGAGAAACAAATGCAATCTCACTAGCCTATTTTATCGATGGGCAAGGAAATTGGATGTCTACCCTGAACGGTTAATTCAATATCGGTTAGGACTTAAGTGGGTTAACCAATGCAGAGTTGATAGCCTATACGACTTGGGTAAGGGGTCGCGGAGAAGGTGACATAGGGGGCGCACGTGACCCCATAAGCAGACGACCGTGAGTAATACCGATCACTGATCGCGATATATATGCTGCGCCAGATAGTAAGATGTTAACATTTAGAGTATTCTTTAGTTGCTGAAGTATGCGTGAAGGTATTCCAAACCGTTCGAGGAAAAAAAATGCATAGGAAGGTTTAAAGATAAATGAGTATCTTCAGCTTGCTGTTATAATGAATGATTTGTACTTTGCGTACAATTTTTTTTTTCTTGGTACACTGTATAAAAAATAACTGTAGATTAACAGGTTTTTGACTTGTAACTGTAGATTAACAGCTTTTTTGACTTGTAAAATTACAAGTTTTCTGTTAATACGGTATTTTACAAGTCAAAAAAACCTGTTAATCTACAGTTATTTTTTACAGTGTATATCCTTTTCTTGTAACATTGTATTTGCGCATATGCTATCTATCTATATATGTATAATTATGTTTATCTTATGTTTTCTATAATTCTAAGGAGGAACACGTGCCAGTATCCATGGCTATGTAAATCATTTCAAATGCATTTCATAGGAAAATAATTACTTATAGAACTAACTTCTTCCATTTTTGTTTTTTGTTGCTGCCACTCAAATAACATGCCTGTGCCACCGTATATTTTTCAAGGGGTATAGTTTTTCCAACAACTTCAGGTTATTCAACAGTCTCCAGTATAAAATTAGCACATACAAAATGATTGAGGGCTTATTAGATAGCCAAAGAGAAGTGGGTTATTATACAAAGAATTTGTAATGTTCAGCGGAAATCTTTTTGTGGATTGTTTCCTATAATTGTGCCAACCCGCACGTGTGGCAAATGAAAGGTTAATTGAGAACAAACTGAATTCATGAAACAAGTTGCAGTATGGATTACAAAATAAATGCATGCCTACTTTTAGGATTTTTTTTTTTTTAATAAAAAAAAATTCACTCCTAACGCGACGACAGCGCCAGCAGCCCTAGCACCCCTGAAAGCACCCCTAATTAAGCAAAACTAATATGGATATATATATATATATATGTATCGCAAACCAAACACCTTCTGTTATAAGAATGTAATGTTTAAGAACAATTTTTAAAAAGCTCAATTTTGCAACCAGCTACCATTGCGCCGGATGTACGTTACAGGTTTCAGCCTTTTCCTCTTAATGTGTGACGCAATAGTATATGTAATAGAGACCACTATAATACACATTTTCATTTTAGTTTGACATTTGAATGCTATTTATTACCAGGAGTCTGAATAAGATTATGTATGGGTCGATGAATCCCAGAGAATAACCCTATATACGTGTCCATGCTCTCTTAAAAGACGCTGGTCGTGGCTGAAACAAAATGCATGAAAATAATTGTCTAGGAATCGTTCGTGCCGAGTCTGGAAGAATCCCAATTTACCCTAGGAACAATACACATATAGACATGAGAATTGATAGGAAAATGGAAATGGATGAATGCTAATGTTATGTATCTACATTTAGGCAGTCCTCTTTGATAAAGTTAAAGGTCATTCAAAGTACATATTATCTTCCGACGCAATGGCCATAAGTGCATTCGTCCTGACCACAACATTATACATGTGTACGGATTCCTTTTCGTTTACACCCCCCCCCCCCCCACACACACACACTCATTCCATTATCTTCTTTTAATTCATTCAAAAGCATCCGTATTATCTCTCTCTCTCTCTCTCTCTCTCTCTCTTTCTCTCCCACCCCCTCCCTCTATAAAACCTAACCCTTCCGCTCTCCTAGCTAATGGTACTTTTCCAATATGCATACTCATTGCGCCTTTTTCGTTTCGCACTTAACACCGTCATTCATATTCCGTTCCGCTTTTGATTTTCACATTTAACATTGAAACGAAAGTGGTGATTTTCATAATGTAATAACATGACCTCCAGTCAAAATGATTGGCCAAATTGTAACGTTTCCATTTGCAGTAACATTATTAGTGTACACGCTATCCCACAAAATGTAATTAAGCTGAAGTACCATACAGTCATGTAGAACGGCTATAGATTATGTACTCGAAGTTAACGATTTTAACATCCTTTTACAATTGATTTTGCCATCTGCTTTTAAAGCGTCCGACTGTTTTCCTTCATCCTCCTCTTATCCTCCTTTAATAATCACCCCATTTTTTCAACATTTCTTCATGTTGTCTCATTTCCTGGCTTAAAAGTTGCTCAGCGACCTTTTCTGTCCTGCTTTGTAATTTTGTTTGCGGAGCTTTTTAGACACAGATAATTCTTCCTTTAATTCGTGAGCCTTAATGGGAGCGACAAGTCGCAATCTATGGGCGCTTTTACAGTTGGCTGCTCCTTTCTCTGGATCAAAGTTCAAAGCGACTTCAATTTATCGTGCGCAGCTAATAAAAGTTCGCACATTGACCCAAATTTGAGTAAACAAGATCGCGCGTTCTTTATTCCAGGATTTGAATCTCATTGGTCGGTTGCGTATGGAGGGATTCGAGTTAACGATCGCGCGAGGAATCCGGCAATAACATTCCTTCGGTAGCGAACGATTGGACCTGATTGTATCCGAATTTCCCCGAGTCAGGCCAACTGGTCAGGTCCATGGATTACGACTTGCCACTCCCTTTAATCATTATCAAATGTCAGCTTGATCTCTCGTAATGAGACAAAATGAATTCTTACAAACACAAAAACCTACCCTGAATGTTCATGACTCTGTTATGAATATCCTAATGAATGTTCATGTCATGTTTATTTTTTATTGTTATTGCCCCGTGTTGAGGAAGTTGGTGGATAGAAGACGTAAAAACACCGAACACAATGTTGAAATTGGTGTGTGTTTTTTTCCACATTTTGAGTGAATGTTGCAGTTTGTTAGCTGTGAAGTGTGCTTGATAAAAGTATGTAGACGCCCCGCACATCTGGGATCTGGCGTATTAATGATGTCTGTCAAACAATTTTGAGTGGAAATGTATAAAAGCCAACTGATGAGCAAAGAAATATAAGAAAATTGAGCTAGTCGGCTCGACCACTTGGCCTTCTATTTGCAAAAGGGAGTTAATTTCTCGTTAAATGATATTTTCACCATTTTATTTAATAGTTTGTTTATAGTCGATGTCCAGATAACACATCTGGTACATTATAAACAGAGCAGAATTAGTTCACCATATTTTGTTTTCTTTTTAAAAATGGAAGCTTATATTAAACAGAACTCACGATAAAAGGTTGGTCTCTTTCTCTGTCTCTCTCTGTCTCTCTCCATCCCTCTGTCGCTCCTTCCCTCCCACACTTCCCCTTCTCTCTCTCTCTCTCTCTTTCTTCTTCCTGAACACTCTTTATTTTTGTCCGTCTATCTCCCTATTTCTACAGGCACTTGGCTCTCAGGTAAAGTTACAAAGAAGACATGAAAAATACTATTATAACAAGAGGCTTGATTACAAGTCAGTGTCATGTTTTAGTATGGTTTGAGAAAAAGGAAACTGTCATGCATTGTGAAGGCATTCTCGTGGAAGCGAATGCAATCTTAATGATGGTATGTAGTTTTATATTTTTTCTTTACCGTTGTCCTATAAGGTACGAATAATATATGCAAAGAATTGTCTTTAAAGCAAACACACTATTGCGAATAGGGGATGATTACGTAAAATAGGCAAAGATTGAAGGGATGTACTTTTCATCCTTATCTGATTACCGTCAAAGCGATTCAAGTTACGCATAGCGGAAAAGCTTACGTGGTTTTCTGGTTGGAGTTCTCTTGAGCAATTAACAAAGATGATTATGAAAGTTATTGTTCTGTAAGGTTTGATGATAAGTTCTTATCATGTTCTTCGTCTCGTTTCTGATAAAAAAAACCGTCTTACATAATAGGTGAAAAGCACTTTCTATATTGAGTTGTTGCAAGGCATGACGTAGCATTCTTCTTTTTTGTTTATACAGACTTTGTACATAACACGTACAGTTAAAATGATAAAGAAAGCAATGTAATCGTACATGAAGGGAGAAAAAAACAATTAATCGAGCATAAACGTAAACGTAGTGAAATGATGTCTATCGTTCTATAATCTATAATATTATGTCTACCTCTCTATCTTGCTTTCACGCTCTCTCTCTCTCTCTCTTGTATGTTATTCTGTCTTTCTACCACGTTGCTCCCTCTATGCATCACTTATACGATACTTTATTCGGATCTTTTATGTTATCATATCGAATGGCGTCGAGTATTTTGTTTATTTTGGAGCTCCAGTTTTCTGCAGTTTCGTATCAATGTTTGAAAATGCATGTACAGTATATGCATTTTGCGCGTGATATCTATGCCTGAATGTGAGCTCAAATATATTAGTCGACCCTCTTTACTCATTTACATTTTTAAAAAAAGCAAATGTGAAATTTCTGGGGAAAATCAAGTTTGTTTTTTGCTGTCATTCTTTTTTTTTAGCTTAGAGCTGCTATGCTTCTTTCTTTCACCTTTGACGAATAGCACGTTCGCCTTTTTATAAAAGTAAAACATGGTATGCCCAAAAGAAAGCTAGATATTACGAGTGTCCTGGGAAAATAACATGATCAGGGTTTGCTTAACGAAGTTCGACAAACTACAAGACATCAGGTCTCTGTGGCTTACATTGTTGCACGCCTTTATAGCTATTTGTATTACGTTTCCACATGGAAACCACTGGGGATCTGACGAAAAAAAGCAGGGGAAAAAGGTTAGTTCGACCTCTTCAGCCAGCTTTTTGGGGTCATCTACAATGCGTTCTACCATTTCTTAGTTCCTCCTGGTTTCCTGGTCTCCTGGTTTAAATAGAAGGAAAAGCTCTGGAAAAGCTGCAAAATAAATTGTGGGCTGTTTAATCCTGGAAGAATTTGATAGTATGATGAGAAGGGCTGCGCTTGGATGCTGTCATTAGTCAAATTTTACTAGCACACGCCTATCAGCCCATAGTGCATTTGAAGGTATAAATTATGCCATGGACACTTGGATGGGGAGAGATAACTGCATATAAACTGCCTTATTTAACGCCGTAAGCACTAGGCGGAGGAATCATTGGTTAGTAAAGACTCAGTGCTTTACTACTAAAGCCAATGTTCCCATCTGACGCCGATTTTGGGAGAAAAATCCTAAACCTTGACCTAGGCCTTCGCTCCTCTGCGTCAAGGAATTCATTCTTTCAAGAGAGACTGCCTCTGGACCGGACGTGTGCATTTTATACCCGGACGTCCTCAAATGGCGCAATGGACATAACGCATCATTAGATTTGAGTTAAGATGAACCTTTTTTTTCTGGGTTTTTTTTACGTCCTAATTCTATATCCTGTAGAAGTTCCCAAGAGAGAGTAATGACGTTTGCTTATTGAGCTGACAGAGTACCAAACTCATGATTTTACTAACATTTCTTGTAATCCAAGAAAAATTCATGTCCCTCCAAAACGACTTGGCGTATAAACGCGGAAATTAATATACCCTTTGCGGCCTTTTAAGGCGGCCTGCTGTCATGGTTGTTTCATCGACAATGCATGTATGCACATTCAAAATTGCTCTTGCTGATAACGGAGTCATACTTGTAAACCTTTCACATTCTTTTGAAAAGAACATAAATTTTACCCAATGAAATCCATCGAGTTGGCTAATTATATTTCGCAATTCTTATAATTATTTTGTTGTTGTTTGTAAATAGGGTTTTATTTTCCAATTTGCATTTTGCAGGGAAAATGAAACAAGTTTATAACAATAAAAATTTATCGAAATTCGTGTCATATTTACGAGGATCAGACTGTAGATGCATTTTGAAGGGAGTTGATTCAAAGAACGTAACCTAAGGCTTTATAGCCGCGGGCGTAAAAATGTTGCGACCTTGTCGCGATTCGCCTCTGGGGGACAAAAATACTGTGTTGAACAGCAAGAGGGGTGGCTTAGATTGTCAACCTCTTTCCTCATGTCCTTTTTAATGTTTGATCCCACGCACGAAAGTAGCAATACGAAAGCAAACACTCTTCTAGAGCACGCGCCATCAGGATCTAGGATATAGCTTCATCTTACACTTAGATCGTTTTCCCCTGCAGAAGTTGTAAAAAGAAAGCAGCTTGTATCCGTCCACAGGTTAATAAGCCGAGGCAACACAGATGATTGCGGTGATAATTGTTTCCGCGGTTCCCTATTTATTCCTCCCCAGTTGAGACCCTCTCTGTTGAAGTTGTCACACTTGTTTTGTGCGAAGGACTAGAAGAGCCTTACCCGATTCAAGCTTTATAGAGGCAGTTAAACCCCTGGTTAAACTGTGAATGAAGCAGTAAGACGAAACAGTAATTGAGGACACCGAACTTGTGGTTTTCCGTTAATTCGTACCTCACGACTACGAATGAGAAATAAGAAGTGGGAGGTTCAGGAGACTTAAGCGCCCCCTTTATATGCTTAACCAAGGAGTTATCAACTCCTTGACTAAACGAATCGATGATAATGCTGCTAATGCAGTGGACCCCGCGTTTTACTGTGTTACATCATGTCGAGCATTTCCGCTTCTGATAATCGTTCTAGGGCGCCTCATCTGTGCAAAGAACGCAGTGTTAAATCTGGGGCTTATTTTCGTCAGCGAAACCACAAGATAGCGACGATTCAAATTTTTAAGTAGCTATACATGGTGTTTCACAAACCGAATATGTATGTCCTCATTCAGAATTTAGAAGGGGAAAATATGATGGACGGCATTTACACTATGATACAGTGACAGGATGTGCAAGAATTGGGTAGTTCCAAAACGGTAAATAGTGTGACTTTAACTGCCCCTTTCTACTTGAAGTATTTTTGAAGTGATCGAGAGATATCATTATTCAAAAATTTACACAAACTGGATTAGAATATCCTAGCTTTCATCTCTTTCTCTCCCCCCCCCCCCCCCCTTTCTCTGTTTCTTCAGCATTCACTCTTTTTCCCCTCATCACTTTCGCTTCTTTTAAAAAAATATTGTCCATCACTCACATTCTCTTTCTTCCTCATTTCATCTATACCCGTTTCTCTATCATGTTTATCTAGTTGTCATTTTGCTTTCATTTTCATTCGTTCTTTTTCTTCTCTCTCTCTCTCTCTCTCCGCCTTCCAGTCTTTCTCTTTCTCTGTAGATCTCCTTTATAACTTGCACACTCTACCTATCTTTTTTCTCTATATCTTTAAAAAACACCTTTGCTTCTGTTCTTTCTCTCTCTCTCTCTATCTATCTCTGTCTCTTTCTATTTCTCTTTCTCTTTCCCCTTTTCTTTCTCTGTTTTCTTCTTTCTATCTAAATATGAGGAATTTTTTTCCCCCATTATCAGGCTGCACATTGATACATACAGTATACAATTTTTTCATTTGTGCGTGTTGTTTCTTTCTATTTGTTTTCCTCTTTAATGCATGGTATTTTAAGATACATTTTCTGTCCCCGGTTATTGCTCGGGGCAATGCTCACCATGAAATACCAACATGACTAACGACAAATAAATCCCACTCATAAGTGTTTTCCTGCTTTTCTGATCCAACATTAAGGTGACCTGAATCGCTTCCAAAAATCAATAATGGGACGAGTATTAAAAGAATTTTATCCGTCTAGTGCAAGCCCTCTCTCCTGTATGTCCTATATTATGGCAACATCGGAAACCATCGTTACTAACCATGGTAACGCTGTTTGTCCGATATCACGTGAAATAAATTCATTTCTGATGGGTGTACATCATGAATATGAATGTGACAGAAAATAATATGACTTTTACCAATGTTTCCTTCTTTTTTTTGCGGGGGGAGGCGTGAATTCAGATTCTAGAAAAAAAATTCAGGGCTATCTTTAGTGGAGTGTGAACATTCAGCGCTCATGATACGTGTTGAATGTATGATAAGTATGTAGCCTACACAATGCGCCAATGGATAGAAATTCTCATCGTTGAAACCACTTCACATTCCCAAACATTTTCATCGATTTTTTCCCACCAAATTTGATCGGCCTTCACATTGAAATTTCGGAAGTATGCCACATGCCACATGGATACTCTTCTGTGGGATGTGTGGGTAAAGTCTGTGCAAAATCGCAGCAATGGCACAATGATGTTGATGATGACGTCACAATGAGATTTTTTTTTCTTCATCAAATTAAACAGTTCTTCTAAGGCAACATAATTCGAAGCTATGTTGACGACCACATATTAGCAGGCCCACCTTTACTACGGTATTTTCAATAATGCAATAATGGTGTGAGGGTTATTATTTAAATTCCGTCTAGTAAACAAAGCAGCAAATTTTTGTGGCAGACACACGGTTAGTTGAAATAGTCTGCGGGTAGATGGATTTCAGCCCCATCGACTCTCCTAACACATGACTGAATTTACTACTTAGGTAATTTCAACATTATTTTGAAGAGGTAATGGCATGTAGGGTTAAGACGGGAATTTAATGTAATGAAGTGTGGGTATTTGAAAGCGGGGATAGCTGGATAATGTTGATTCAGCGAGTGACGGAACATCAGTGAACATTATAAGCGTGGTTGACAAATAAAGTTTGTGCATTGCCTTGTGTGGGCGTATTATGAAAACAGGGACATTGTATTATCACTAAAACATCATTATTCATCTGAAACAAAATACAGACTACAGTCATTCTTTTGGCAAGACATTACTGTTCATTGATACTCGTTACTCGGGTATGATTATGGACCTTGAAAAATGATCGCTTACCTCGCTCCATCAATATTTGAATTTAAGTTTATCAAAAAATGTTTTACACATCCAGGCACCCGTATTCAATGAATTATAGTCGGATATATATATATATATATACTTGACAAGAAAAATAATGTTAATGAAATTTTAAAAAGGGTCAACGAACGTCTTTTATTTTTAAGGATGGAGGAGGCTCGTGTTGAATAGGGATGTTGTGAGTGATTAGTCTGGCAGGAGAAAAATTAAATCGGAAGAAGATCGAGAGGATAAAAAGTGGGAGAGTTACAGAGACAGACAGACGTGCACGCGCGATGGATGGAAATGACTACTCAATTATGGATCAAAATATTCTTTAATAACCAGAAATGAATAATCTTAAACTTGATACAGGCACTGCATCCTCTCGAAGCCCAACGTTGATTTATGCACTGGTTCGACAGGAGAGGTTTATATAGGGTGAAATATGACATGCACACTCCCTTCGTCTAGTCCAGGGGGTGCCTTGCATTCGAATGATGATAGTCACGTGGGACAGAGTTAGATTCATAGATGTCAGTTTTGGAGAAAAAATGAACAACGTCTCAAGAGTATAGTTTAAACAAATCATGGTTTTATTGCACTTGTTAGTTGCAAGTCATTTCATACATGTATCATGTGTATAGAGCATTGGGTATGTGTAATTTATGAGGCCTTATCAAACCGATTTTTTTTTTAATGCGACAATAATGGTGGTATGCGTTCATATGGCTACAGCCCACGGCCCAACGGCCCTCGAGATTGGCATTGTCGGTATGGAGGAACTTCTGAAAACTTGTCGGACGGCCCACGAGATCGAAATGTTGATTTTGCGGGCCTTCTGAAAACTGAGGGTCTGGTGGGCCGGCGTTCTACTGCATGGGATATCCTGGTTGAATATTGACTTGTTACCAGAACTGAGACAAATAAAGAGGACACGTTTCAAATAGTGCCTGTTCCACCTCACGCACTTATTTCAAGTTTAAATTGGTCATGCTGGTAAGATAGTGTGAAAAGAAATGTACTAATATCGTTATTCCAGAAGTGGTTTTTTTTATCATTATCATCCCTCAATTTTATTTTCAAGTTCCCCTCCCCCTTATTTTTTACCCCCTAGTGGGAAACCAATACTATCATCATCATCTGACTTTATTTCAATTTTAAATTCTTTTCGACTTTGTAACAGCTGTAATCCGAAGAACCCATGGGACGCCCTTTCTGCTTACATTTTGCTAGACAGGGATACATTCGTGTTCAGAGGGAAAGGAAAATACTTCCGAAAATGAATATATTACTTGTTTTCGTATTTGGGAGTGTTTTTATTTCATTTTAATATTCATTTATTCTTACTTCAACACGGCTATTCGGTTCCATACTATAACTTTGCACCCGAGAGTCCGACTTATAACCTACATCTATCAACCCCTTTTTCCCCCGTTTCACTTTCTCTTCACTCTCTCTCTACCTCTTCTCTTGTGGAAAAAAAAGTCACTGTCAAATATTAAAACTTGTTTCTTCATCTAGGTTGTTTAAAATTGATCCTACTGTCTGATTAGTTTTTCCTTGAACCGCCTTTCCTAAAATGCTCTCCTGCGAATATCATTTTTTACACGTTGTCAAACTCATATCCCCTCATGAATGTGACATGAGAAATTTTCAAACGATCTTTAAAAACATACTTGTATGCGGTTGAATATTAACGTGGGATGTTCTTCAAAAATGTTGTGGCTTGAGCTATAATTTCACATGGCTGCAACATGCGATGGAGTATAACTTGGCGGTGACCCGAAATGTGAACAGGAATGACATGGGCGGGGAAAGAAGTTATAAATTGTAGATAATAATGTGTCAACAATGATCCATTACCAAATACAAATTAGTGTATTAAGGGAACACATCCTTACCCCCCCCCCCCCCCCCCCAATTTCATGACCGATGTGACATATACCTGAAGAACACAACTGACAAATGTGCCCCTTATATATCTTTGACTGAAATGGCTCATGAAAATGTAATACTGCTTTACATGTGTTCTTGTTTTGTTTTTTGTTTTAGTGGGGGGTTTTTTGAAGAGCAATCGTTTCAGTGGACCTTTCTACTATAATGTTCTTCCAAACTGACATAAAAGGAATGAGAAAGCTCGCAAATCACTTTTACCTTTCCCAGAACTCAACCTATTAAGCCTAACTTATCTTTTGCCACCCCATTTGCCACCCCAAACGTGCTGTAGACATTTATATCAAAGAATGTAATATACATAAATATATATTTGGATGTGCAATGAACACTAGAAATCAACTTTATTAAGGCAAATAGTTGTATTTGTAGTTAGTTACAGAACTGTAGTGATTTTATAGGATTAAGAGGATGATATTTAGCACCCCATTATTCAGTGGCCCAAAATCTGCGCATGTAGGAGGGATTTAAGGCTGAAGAACTGTGAACCCTCACTGCTATCAATAATAAAACGATTTACTTTTAAAATGAAGATGATTTGAATTAGAGTTAGCTAAATGAAGATGTCGTAAGGCAGGGAATGATGTATAATGTGTAGATGCTAATGATAGTTAAGTGAAAACAATAATAAAGTATTATCCGTCTAATTCTGTCTTCCTTGTCTTTCATCATGTTCATCTATGCTTGTTCAATTTCTTCAAACTAATAGGTCCCGATCGTAAAAGCTACTTAATTCTCTCCTCGTTTTCTAACGCTTGCCTTTCTTTCTTTATATTAAATGAGGAAACTAAATCATTTTGATGCAGTAAGCGCTTTAGTGAATTTCAACCTGACACAAAACATACTGACTATGTTCCATCAATGTGCTGGATGTTAACAAAGAAGTTCGTGTATAATTCTTATTTGGAAAGTAACGTTTCCACGTACAGTCAAACCTGTCTATTAAGGCCACCCAAGGGAAACAGAAAAAGTGGCCACTGTAGACAGGTGGCCTTTATAGACAGGTTCTAAAGCACATATTTCTTGCTACAGGGAGGCAATATAAGTGACCACTATAGACAGGTGACCGCTATAGACAGGTGGCCACTAAGACAGGTTTGACTGTACTTAAATTGGTTCGAAATGTTGAGTTCGAACCGAAGTTTGTTACTTTCCCCACGCCTACAACTATATGCGTGTTCCCACTGGCGTCTGGTCATTGAAATTCTGATAAATCTGTGCTGCCCCAGCTTGGGTGTTTAATCTAAGAATGGACCGTTGGGGTCAGTCTGAATTAGATATTTTTGCTTCCATATTAGATAATATTAACAATCACCAGTGTAAACAGAAGGTTATAATCCCTTTGAAGTATCTACTATTATACCAATGACGACGACTTACATGCATGGGTAATAGTACAAAATACCTGTATTGGACACATATATTTTTACATGGGTTTTGTTCTGTTTACTTTTTCTTTCAACGTTTCAGGGGGTGCTGTGCCTCACATATTAGACAAACACAAATGCAGATATCCATTTTGCACCTCCACTATCAGACTTTTTTTTATCGAAATCATTACATGCATTTACAAAATATTCAGGGCCTTTTGAAAAGCGAAGCATACGCATAGTGACGCGGTCAGACTTTTACGTAAAGCCGAGCCGTAAGCTCAACGTACAGGGTCAATTTTTTTTAATGCATGTGTATTTTTTTTGCAGTCGCAAACTCCTCCCAGGGGCCTCATAGCTTCCGTAGGGAAAAAGGCGACAGAATAACCACTCACTCAACATTTCAAACCCTCATAAAAAAAAATTGCCGCATCCGCCAGGTAAAAGTCCTTGTAATTTACAGGTAACGGCCTCGTGGTGCCACAGCTACATGAGGCCATAAAAAGAGATATCTGAAAAATTTGGACCAACTTCTCCTGCCACATACAGTGTGTGTATATATACGTCATTTTTTCTCATTCAAAAACCTCACAGTATATGCATCAATTCTTACGTACTACATAATGAACCTTTCCCAATTGCTTCTGGACAGATTATTTCACAATAGAATACATAGCACTCAACTTTATCTTTTACCGCCAAGTCCCATCCCGTATAATGAAAATGGTCTTACTTGGCCTTCACGACTAGGCTTTACGTGAAAGTGTGACTACAGCGTAAAGCGAGGGGAGTTTGTAGATGGTTAATTGCCCGGACGTCAGGGTCGCCTATTTCTCGAACTGGGACTGTGATAGGGAAGAAAAGGAGAGAGATAAAGGGACAGAAACAGAGAGAGAGAGAGTGAGAGAGAGAGAGAGCGGGCGATTACAGAGAGGAAGAGGAAGAGAGAGTACTAACCTCTACCGATAATGTTTCACACACTTGACTCGAAAGAATCTTGTCCTTGATATGCCAGACTCAAGATGCCTTCATAAGCACTTACCTTGTGATTAGAGGATAGTCATTCACGACAGCGTACATTGTGAGGAACCATTTTGGCTTCATTGAAACGTAAATGCTAACGCGAAAAGGGTCGAAATGATGATAATAATAATAGTAATAATTATAATAATTATAATAATAATAATAATAATAATAATAATAATTAATAATAATAATATTAATATTAATAGAGAAAATAACACTTTGAATGTTTAGTACAAAACAATTAAAGCTGCTCTCAAGGGTAATAAGATATTGTTTCATTTTCGATTGATTACAACAACACATACCTAATGTTCCTATCATTTATTAGATATCCCTTTATAAACTTTCTCTTATCTATTTCTCTATTTTTCTGCTAGTAGTATAGTATATATGTAGTTATTTTTATACCATGATTATCTTGATTTGGATATTTTTTTTGTTTTCGTCAAGAGGTTCTATCTATTCAAAAGTACATTTAAAGATACCTTAGAATGACGTCATCCAACACAGGCTATCTACGGTAGATATGAACCAACTAGTAGAATGTCACGTGACCGCCTTACGCCACTATTTGGCGCAATGTACAACCCTGACGACATTGCTTGGTTTAAAAAAAGGATCTCTGCGTCGTAGTCATGTCGTTAATCCTTTTTATCTTGTATTTATTTGTATCCTAGTAGGTCTATGCTTCATAATGGTACACAATTTTAAATTTTACAAATTGACCACCAGTAGCTCAATCGTTTTTTTTTTCTATATTCGGACATTTGAATCATAAAAAGGATACAACCAAGTCCTTGCTCAGTTCCAAAAGCGAAGACAGCTGTAGATTACTTCTACAGAAAGGCTATTTTGTGACGTCGTTAATGCACATAACATGTAAACATTTACTTACAATGTAATTTAGAGATTTCCGCAACGCTTTCAAGGTTTTCTGCTTTTCGAGAAAATAAAGTTCACCGTGAAATATGGAATGCATGTGATTAATATTAAATTATCGTTAATAGACATACTGTATATACAAGAATATGAACTTTTTTTCATGTTCAATCTTTACTGTTCAAGGTAATTCTGTTGGCTGCATGTATTCTAGTCCAACATGCCCAAACTGTATAATCTTGTTTATTTCTAAACATATAATGCACTGTCAAGTCTAAACCTATACGAATTTTACCTTTCATGTAGCAGATCTATGCAGTGTACCTATTTGAACTTTAGCAAATAAACGCGAGATCTTTGCGCACTTCCACTCTAGATTCTTCATTACAATATCATGTCAAGTACAAATGTAATCGGATAACAACGCGACACGTAATAAGGCTGTTATATTGACCGTGGAAGTGTTGTGTTAAAGAGAAGGTTGAGTTTTGATAAAAACAAATGATAATGCTAATAATTTGTGAGCTATCTCAATTTTAATGTCATTGTGAAGGAGTATGATGGTAGAAATGTTCCCTGAAAACAATTGCTCTTTATTAAAATGCCATCATTGTTGTAATATTAAAACACACAATTTGTCTCATGTTCTACATATTAATATACCTCAGTAGTTTCTTTCGCGTTACAATCATAGCATGACCAGAACCCAACTTTATCTTTAAGGAAGGAAAAAAAACGATTTGTGAGGGTACGATCTTTGGGGCCTTTAATTGAGATGTAAAGAGTGTTGAATAATGAAAACGTCTCGAGAGCGGTTACGAGTGCTGAATTATTAAAACGGCATTCCCCATCCAATCGCCTTTACTTTGAAGGATCATTTTGTCTGAAAATTAGTCATGAAGCATTTAAGGGCTGGTCACATTGTCCGCTAACGATAACAATAACGAGATTTTTCGATTAAAGGTACACCCTATACTATACGGTATGGTGTGTACGTGTGAGTTTACTCGTGTACGTTAATAGTAGGGCAGCTCTAGGGTTTACCTTTTATGGAAATTCTGTTATCGTTATCGTTATTGAACAAAATTGTGACCAGTCCTTAACTAGGAAAACAAACAGAATCAATTTCAGCTTACACGTGAAAAATGATGCGTCAACCCATCCTTCCTGATTAGATTTTATCTTGCTACTAGATAAAATAATAATAATAACTAGAAAGGCCGTCAAAGGCGGCAGACCCACGCCTTAACCCAATAGGTTTTGTTTTGTTGCGATTATTTTTGTAAGCAGTAGCCATTCAAAGGGGATAACAAGAGGCACATCTCCCCCCCCCCCCCAATAAATTTTGCCATATCCAGGTCATAGCTTTGTGTGTCCCCACCCTTGAAAAAATTCTTCTGAAAAAGATATTTTATTATTGAAACATCCCTCCCCTAAAAGTAATTGATTAGACATGTCAGAGAGCGTGGCGTGGTGAGAAAAAAAATGTTAGCAATTTGTATTCAGTGTTCAGTCATGTAAGTGTTAGTAAATGTATTCATGTTCTATCTTTAAATTACATTGCAACTGGGGTTGTTGTTTTTTTTTCATCGGGCTTGGATAAAATAAATATGACGACAAAATAAGTTGGATCTCGACTTCAAAATGCATGCGAGGCACAGAGCTTACTCACTCAGCTCAGTCACCACCCATCAACAAAGTCAAAGTGGATACTGGCGTGCATGTATTCGGCGAACCTCGATCAGCCACCAAATTTTGCAAATCCACACAAATTAAAAAGAAATACAGTGTTTGTATATATTTTACAACTACGAAATCCACTCAAACAGACATAAATGAGTTATAAACTAACTCAAATCTCAAATGACAGGACCGTTATAACCCAAAGAAAAAAGTTCAATCCTACTACAGTCAAAAGGCACAGGCACTGTACTCCCTGGGGTTATGTACTCCCTAGCCCGACCGACCAGATCGCCGTCACTTCGCGACAGCGCTGTGTATAGTTATGTACGTACAGCTAGCTACACAGCCCACTCACTCAGATCAACACACGCGAACGCTCGCGAGTGCGATAGACTCACTCACGTCGAACAAACTCACCAGATTTTCACCGAAAACAATTAAAATCACGTACTACACGTCCACCAGGATAAAATAAATCACAAAAACTTCCACAACAAAGTGGAAAGAACCGGGGAAAATAAACAGAAATGCACAGAAGATAAGAAATAGAGGAGAAGCCGTAGGGGTAGTGTAGCCTGAATCTAAATGAATTTGTAGTTAAAAAAGGTGTCGCGCGCAATCCCTTGTTGCTGGGATACGTTGGCTTTGAATATTCATTGCAGGCTCGTACGGATTTGAAGTGAAATGGCAAATAATGGGTCTAAAAGTCTTCTAAAATTCATAAACCTGAAATAGACTTTTGGTGAGACGAAGTAATGAGTGTTTTGATTGGCCAAAATATTTCTGCATCTGCAGGCGAAGTTTGGGGTCATCAATCTTTCTAGTTTCTTTCCTGTCACTATCTGAACTGAAGTTCCTATACTTTACTACAGGGTCAAAACTTCAAGGTCACACAGAATGTGCAGGGGTCAACCAATCATCACCAAAATCTAATCGATTCTTTCCTGTCACTTTCTGAACATTCCCTGAAAATTTGGTGCAAATCCGTTCACCCGTTCTCTTGTTATCTTGTACACAAACAAACAAACAAACAAACAAACAAACAAACAAACATACGGAGCCCTTTACATAACCCTGCCGATTTCATCGGCGTGGGTAAAAACAAACAAACATACGGAGCCCTTTACATAACCCTGCCGATTTCATCGGCGTGGGTAATGATAATAATAATAATATATAAGATTTATAAGGCGCCGAATCCACTTGATGATCAAATGCTCAAGGCGCAACTTGTGCAAAAGATGAAATACATCACAAATGGAACTCGCCGGTCGAAATGCTGCATACCCAATTCGTCATAACCCCACCGCCCTTGACGAATCGTAAGGGGGCGAATTCAGTTCACGCCTGATGAAATAAAATGGGATTTATCAACAAAATACAGACACTTCAATTTGACGGCGCGGTCAGGGCTAAACGATTTCGGGTCCCTTTGGTGTCAAAAAGAATGAGGATGGGTCCACTCATTAGCATGATTAGTGTCCACCCGTTTTGTTTACCAAAAAAAAAGTGGGGGTAATTGATCCACCTGAGCCCCGGCCCCCTTTCCCACTGGCCCTGGAAAGTATAGGTGTGCAATAGTTCCTTGATTCGGTCAGAAGGCGATAGAAGCTACTAAATTGGGCTGATTGATCCCAAATCTAGTTAGAAAGTGACCTGTTGTCAAAAGCAGTTCAGATTGGCGAGCAGCTCGTTGCTTACACAGAGGGCGCAAAGCGATTGCTTTGAATTTGATTGTTTTCCTTTCCTGAAATATTTCCCTCATCGTAATCTAAAAAGATGAAAGATTCCATTTGCGATCTCTCTCTTTCTCTCTCTCTCTCGCTCCCTCTCTACTAAATCTCTCTCATGCTCTCTTCCTTTATCTCTTCTTTTCTATCACGTTCTTTATTGCTTTCTGCTTAAAGTCATCTACAATAATTACTTTGATGTGGATTTTGTGGACGGTGTACGGTGTCCAATCGCTGATTGATCAGCAGTCGTAAGAATGCGTGAAAAACAAAACGCCCCCCCCCCCCAAAAAAAAAAAAAAAAAGGAAAGAAGTGATAGGTACAGACCTTTTTTTAACCTCGACTGAGCGTATCTACCGAAGTGCATCTCCGGATTAATATTAGATTTCTCTAAAATGTATCAACACTAGTGGCAGAAAAAATACCATGTATATTGTCAACATATAGGCTTGAAAGCCCTGTGTAACAATACAGGAACTATTATTTGTTGTGAAAGGCATGGATCTGACATACCCTACCCTTGCGAGTGCTCAGTTAATTAGTCCTTTGTCAGAATATTCATTATTCATATCATGATATCAAATTGTTATTCGAAATACGGTTATGGACAATGGCTTGAGCAAGCATTATGTGTTTCTTGAAAAAAGAGCTTTTTGTGGTATAATTATGTCATCGGATATCGCGAAAATGTATTTACTAATGTTTTTGAGTTTCCTTTCGTGGGTTTTTTATTTCTGTGGCACACATGTGGTCTTTTTGATAATTTGCAATAAAAACTTCTCACCTTGCAATTTCTATAAATATATATGACTTCTTCACTCTCATATCGCGGAAATGTATTCAGTAATGTTTTTGAGTTTCCTTTCGTGGGTTTTTTATTCCTGTGGCACACATGTGGTCTTTTTGATAATTTGCAATAAAAACTTCTCACCTTGCAATTTCTATAAATATATATGACTTCTTCACTCTCATGGACTTTAATTTTCCTTTTCATTAAAAATGTTGGCAAGACATGATTGAAACTACAGCCATGGAAAAAATTATTAGACCAAGAATGGTTACTATAATAGTGTTATATTTGTGGAAGGAAATAAAATATCATAAAAGTAAGGTATAACTGCTGGAATTTGGTATTCATTCAGTGAAATACAAAGACAAATCAGTTGAGCCTAAACGGTTTTCAATATTTTGCCTTTCCCTTATGTTCCTATAATGATTTTTTTTTAAGAACTAATGGGGCGGATGAAGTATTCTCGAAACGGGAGGGGTCCAAAAGTTTGGGAACCGCGAAAGATCATAATCCTATCACAACTTGCTCCTCGGGACTGGGATGGAGGAGGATTCACCCCCCCCCCCCCCCATAATGTTTCCAGGAATATGATTTCGGGAATCCCGTCATTCCCATTGGATCCGTCTGTGGCAGAGGCTTATTCGTAGCATTGAAAAAATATGAAAATATATACGATATCATGGAGAGACTTTCAATATGCATGTTCGTGCCCTTTATTGATATAATAACATTGTATTCATTTATTAAACAGCCATCATAGGCAGCCATGACTTCTGAAGCGATTTCAAGGTTTGCCCTGGTATAGATGTTGTGTGACGCTCCATCTAACCTTGAAATTACAATCAGATCATGGCAAAGGTGATTTTTATCGGATGTAATTTGGCATACAGATGAAAGATACTTACCCATATTGTCGAGTACATTGAGTAAGACCGGTATAGAATGTCATGCCTCACGCAGTTCTCATTAGACAGTGCTAGAAATAAATTGAGGTCAATAAGGGCAGTGAAAAGAATAAAGCTCGCCGAGTTTTTTTTTTTTTTTTTTTTCGTTTTTGTTTTTGTTCATCACATAATTGCGTAAATTGCGTAAAGTAAAGAACATGTAAGAGAGGGGTGGGTTAAAGAGTTGACGAGGAGTAGTCATATACGTATGAGAGCCGGAAGCTGGGGATGCAGCCCCCATCTTGCTCACAAAATTAAGAAACTGAAAAGTTGCTATTCGGCAAGCGACGCCATCTCCATTGATACATTGTATAAGGGTAATGATGGTGGTTGTGGCATGTTTGTTCCCACTAAATTTCGGTTTATAAGTGATTTCAGTCCATCCCCCCCCCCCCCCCACCTCCTATTCACCCACACACTTATTTCCTCGCAAACTTCTCGTCTTGTCTTTCACTTATTCCTCAATTATACATTTTATTTTACGAAAGAAATGTAAACCCGTCGCACTTATGACGTTATTGACTGACTTAGGACTGCGTCAGCGGCCGGTGCGGTCTTTGAATCACCATGAGAGAGCATTATCGTAGAAGTGAATGCAAATTGAACAGTTCAAACACTGCGTTGTATTATTGGCGGATGTGCTGATTCAATTCACCGGTTTGATTAGCGCAGGTAATGACGCATTCAAAATGACGACTCGTGTACAATGGAATTAAATACGGAATCGAAAATTGTGCTTCTGTATACGGAATTGCATGAAAGCAAACGCTTGAAGGGCATTTTCTTCGGGCAAAAATGCAATAAAGACAACTGGCATGGACTTAACAGACAGTCTGTTGAGAGCCAGAAGGGTGTTAACTCACATACTTAAAGGGATACTCAACCGCAGATTGTGGACGTTTTAATGCCGCGAGAGGGCACTGTGATCGTTACCTGATCATACCGTTGCCCCTCGGGGCGCAAACCTCGGATAGACTGGTCGCCGCACAAACATGTACGCCTCACCTGAGCTCGAGCTCTCGTGCGAGATTCGGTCGGCTTCGTGCAGTCGAAATATAATCCCACTTAGTCCAACGGACGCGTTCGACGCACAAACTTTGTGTACGAGTGAATGGGGCTTACGCAATCCTGAATTTCCCCACGGCCGCCCGGTTGCGTATCCCTTTAAACAAAGGGTTAACATCCTTTTTTTATCTCAGGCACAGGTGACTGATCTGACCCTCGGGATTTTTTGTCTCGATTCGTAGTGATCTATTGCCCTTTAACTAGGATGTATCGTATCAAATACTATTTGCAGGGTTAACACATTTTCAGGTGACTTTGAGTCAAAGTAAAAAAGGGGCACATATTTGGGAAAATTAAGGAACGCTAGTTGCGTTTTAAAGGATGCAATGTCCGTTTGCCCCCACCCCCCCCCCCCCCCCCCCCGCCATCCTTTAGTGCATTTACAGATACAGCAATGGAAGCGTGAGGTGTTCTTTTCTCCCTTTTAGGTGTATGAACAAATATATTTTCCTTAAAGTCAAATATTTTGTAATAACGGGGGAAAAATAGAAAAATATGAAGGATTTTTATGCAAATGTGTTGGCACTTCTACCGCATTATTAACGTTAACATCATTATCATACTTTAGGGTTCATTTTACTACAGTGCACGTCAATCCTAAGTGTCAATGGCAAGACTTAATGGCCAAAACAAGGAATAAAAGGAACGCGGAGTAAATATACTGCTCGACTTTCTTTCTTCATACGGAGCGGTATCACAATAAAACAAGGAACATCTTCGATGTTTTGTCAAAGGCGTCAATATTTACGTTTCTCGATCCAAATGGTTATAATCTATTTAATTCAGGGCATGACTTTTTCATCGTCTTTTTTTAATCTAATAGAATGAAAAAAGGAATGTAGGGTGGTAAAGGTTTCGCTCTAAATTGGCACTCGCGGAAACGAAGAGCGTATAGATCCAACTTGGGTTATGTCGTGGCACCAATCATTGTTCTTAATAACTCCCCCGCTCCCCCTGGGGAAAGCGAGATTGAACGAAGCATGCACGTTTTTATTCGCCTTTGTTGTGATTGTTGCCAATTTAGATCGCTTGAGTGTGTGTACTTTTTTCTTTCCTTTTTTTTTCATATTCATTCTTGCTTATGTATGAATGAAGAAGCTAGCCGCGTCACTTTTCACACTAGGGTGTTTTCTTTTCACATGATATGCTCTCTCTAAATAGATTTGACTCCTCGCGTTAGCAGAGACTGTGATGTATAATCTTATTAAAGCCAGGGGCAACAATGTCAGAGAGTGGAAAAAACATCACGTCGTAGTTGATATGAGAGAGGAGGATGTACGGTATACTTGAAGAGCAGAGTAGAAAGCAAGAAATTGGGCGAGAGCAAGAGAGAAAGAGGGGAAAGAAAGTGAAGGAGAACGCTCAGAGGGGTAGAGAGGGAGAGAGAGAGAGAGAGCGAGAGAGAGTGATAGAGAGAGGAAGAGATAGAGATAGAGTGATGGAGAGAGGGAGAGAGAGAAAGAGAGAGAGAGAGAGATAACATGTGTGTCGTGAGTGTAAAAGAAGGAGATTGAGCTGGGAAAGATTGAACGTAACAATATTCAATGACCGACCGTCCATGAGCCTCGAAGCGCGTACCCTTTTAATCAAATTAAGTTGGCCTCTTCCCCACCATCTCCTTTCATTGCATTTTATATGTGTGACAAAGCTCTAGGGTCAGTGGCGTAGTGTAGATCCAGTCATAGACGGGGGGGGTAGTCAATAGATGAAATGGTGTGACAGGGGCTGCCATCCTCTTAGCATGGTTTCGATAATGTTGTTGGTATTGTTGATATATTAATTGTTAATGTTTATATCCTTTATCATTCCATTTTTTCTTCTCTCTCTCTCTCTCTCTGTCTCTCCCTCTCTCTCTCTTCTCTCTTTCTCTCTTTCTCTCTCCCTCTCTTTTACTCACACGCTCTCTCTAGTGTAAACGTGAGCTAGATATTAGAATAAGGAGAGGGAATAAAGATTAAGAGAAAAAAAGAAGGGAAGCTGAGTGTGACTAGACAACTCGAGACGTGAAGATTGAGATTACCCCCGAAGTATTAATCTGTTGAGGGTTTGTTTTTTGTTGTTTTTTTCCAGCTACCTGCATCATGAATGAAGTGAAAGATGGCCCTATACTTGCAATCATAATACGGTATCATGATCTAGAGGCATGGCTGTTCTATTCTTTTCCTGATTTTTCTTGTATTCAAGATTGATGCCGCTGCGTTTCTTGACTACCGTCATGCAAAAAGTCAAATGCACGAGATTTTACGCAAATGTAAAACGTGGTCCGGTTTTTACGCCAGAGGGAACTTTTATACTTTTGAAACCCAAAGCCGTCCACGGACGTAGGTAGAAAGAAAATTATAGAAATAGAGATTCTGATTTTTCTCGTATTCAAAACTGATGCAGCTGCTTTTCTTGATTACCGTCATGGAAACAAGTCAAATGACAAGTGTTTAAGTAATGTAAAACATTGTCTGTTTTTACGCCAGCAATGAGGGAACTTTTATACCATTGAAAACCAAAGCCGTTCAAAAACGTGGGTTGTTCTCCCCCCCCCCCCCCCCAACAAATGAAAAGCCACTCTTTTTCCCCACTGTGTAATCGAGTTGGCAAAGCTTCGTGCTGATGGTTGAAACGCCATTAGATATGTGAGAGCCGCAGTTATAAAAGTTGATAAAGAAATGATATTACTTATGTCTGTATGGCCCAATGTATGGAGCCTCTCCCTCCTTATCCACTTCGCAAAAGGGAAAGGATGTTACCCAATGATCACCTTGAGAATTTACACAATGAAAGGCCCTTCCCTTTTATACTTTAGATGTCCCATTAGAACACTATTTGCCCCCATCTGAGGCTGTCATTTGCTAAACAGACACAAGATTGTAATACAGTGATACGGATTTCTATTTTTCTCCACAATGCTTGTGGTAATAAAGAGATATATCGATATCATACCCTCTGACTCTGAGACAATACGATACGACATTTAGAGGAATATCTTGTGAAGATTGAATTTGTTTCATTAAAGCAAGATGGGAGCATATCGGAGAAGGCCATGTTGATTTCAATTTCGTCATCACACGTCACAAGCTCAACAAGTCACATGACGTAGATTATTTTTACCTCCCCCTGACTGACTGATTGGCTGATTTTATCGATCACCCAACAATGCAGCTATATAGGTTATTATCGAATGATCAACTTGCTGTCTGTTCTTGCTGAGTTTAATTTGCCCGCGCTATTTCACCAGGCCGTTAGCCGAATTTTGTCGATTTATATTTTTCAATTGAGCCCTCAGTATTTCTCTCCCTCTCTCGTTAACTATGTTTCTCTCTCTCTTTACATTCCTTATATATATATATATATATATATATATATTCCTTATATAGATTCCTTATATATATATATATATATATATCATACATACGAGGGCTCCATCATATTCTGATGAAGCCCTATGGGCGAAAATTCGAATTTTTCTACTTTGTCACGGAATTCATTATTTATTTACACTTCATCGTCTATTTTCTAATATTCCGAAGTAGAACACTGACTTTACTATCATTCCGTAAACATGTTTATATATATATATATACATATATGTATTAACTGGATAGGGTATTATATATAAACGACTAACGGGTACATTAGGAGGACAGTTTTTGTTCTTTTTCTTTGTTCAACTGTCGACCTAATGTAGGGGTCGCTATTATGACGGAATAAACTCCATTGTTAGGTGTCGACTTAATGTACCCGTTAGTCAAATAGGGATACACACGACAATGCGGTTTATTAGGGAGACACCATGTATATATATATATATATATATAAACGACTAATGGGTACATTAGGAGGACAGTTTTTGTTCTTTTTCTTTGTTCAACTGTCGACCTAATGTAGGGGTCGCTATTATGACGGAATAAACTGCATTGTTAGGTGCCGACTTAATGTACCCGTTAGTCAAATATATATATATATATATATATTGTAAGGAAATAACATATACAACAGCTTTGTCAAATCTCGTGGAAATAAATACAAATGTGAAAGAAATTGCGAGAATAACGTTGCGTAGCTCAATCAAAGTTCCCCAGAGCTGTCCTCCCTTTTTGAAATTTTTGCAAAGGCTGAAAAAATGTCTCCGCCGGGAATATATATATATATATATATATTGGCACACCTAAACAGACATCCAAAATCAACTTAAATGGCGTGTCAATTGGAGATTCTATAATCAAACCATCTGTGAATGCAAGGAATCTCGGAGTACAGTTTGATGTGCACTTGAGTATGGGTGATCATATCACAAATGTCTGTAAATCATCATACTACATGATCTATAATCTCAGACGTACTAAGTATATTATGAGAGATATTGTTCATGCATGCATCACTAATAAGTTGGACTATTGTAATGGTCTACTGTATGGGATCCCTAACTGTCAAATAACGAGACTGCAAAGAGTTCAAAACACTTGTGCAAGGCTGATTCGTGGCTGTTCCAAATTCACCTGTATCACCCCAATTTTGAGAAATCTGCATTGGCTACCTGTTCGCCAAAGAATAACTTTCAAAATCTTGCTTATTGTATATAAGGCGCTTCATGGTCAAGCTCCTATGTACATCAGAGAATTGCTGAATCTCAGAGTCAATCCATAGTCGAAACCTGTGCAGTTCCCAAGATACTCTGCTTCTGCAAATTCCATTCGTAAAAACAAAAGTAACACTGGGTGATCGTTCATTTGCCTGTGCAGCCCCTAAACTCTGGAATAACTTGCCATTGGAAGTCAGGAAATCCCCATCTTTAAATATGTTTAAATCAAAACTCAAAGAATATCTATTCAATTAATAACAAGCATATCAGGAGCTCATGCAGCGCAGTAGAATAATACAAATTGTTGAATAGTTACTGCGCTTTATAAATGTATTATTATTATTATTATTATTATTCGGTATGAATTCAAGCCGAATATGACGCAGGATACACTTGGCTTGAATTCATCCTATTTTGTTTATCATCACGCAAGCCAAAGCGAATAGTAGAAGTAATATGACTCTTCCATATTTCTCTTCATTTATGATACAGCTGCATACACTATAGTACACAATCTCTGTCGTCTCTTATGATAAATATCCCTTTTCTTTCCCCTTATGTTGCGCTTTTCTATATAACCCCCCCCCCCCCCCCACCCCCACCCCACCCCCAATTTCCATATTTGAAGATCGTCTTCCTCTATCCACCATGTATAATGCCTTTCCCTTTGCTCTTCCTTACATCCCGGCCAACGTACTAGCTCCCCCCCCCCCCCCCCCCACCTCCACCACCACCATTTCCATATTTTCATATTTCCCCTGCTCTATCCACCAGGGAGCATTTTCCCGCTCCATTTTTACGCCCCTGATCGATGGCTGCTGGTCGTGCCGCTGACATCGGCGTCTCGTCCAAGAGAAGTGTGGCCAGGAGGCCCCAGCCCAGCTCTTGTTACTTCTTAGAAGTGCAGGCTCTCTGTTCGTCGTTGTTTTTCTTCTCTTTCCTTTCATAAAAAACTTCTCTCCACTCTCCCTCTTTATAACATGTCTTCTCAAATCCTCACCTCTTCCATCTAGACTTGTTTTCCTCTTATTTTATGTTAAACCTTTGGAATGTAGTTTCCGCAAAAACAAATATACATTTCTGAAATATTAGCAAAGATGCGTTTGGTGCTTTCAAAGCCTTTTGGTAATTGATCTGAATTTTTTTGCCCGTTCTTCAATGATGAGCTTTTAAACGCGAACTTCATGTTCCGGTGTTTGGTTTGTTCTTTCCCATTGATGCAGCTAAACCCTGATACCAGTCATCCTCAGTTTATAGGAAGTGAATAAGCGTATGATATAGAGCATCGTCTTTCTCTGTTTGTAAGGTGGTATGGTGCCAGAAAGGACAGACTATAGTTCCTAGATCTGCACAAGTAAAATAGATAATTTATCAGCTGCTGGGTGTCCGAGCATGCCGAAAGCAAATTATATCTTGTGTGAACGATGTTTGTGTTGTGTGTTTAGCTTTTGTTTGTTTTGGGTGGGGTTTTTTTTTTGGCAATGATTTCAGTGTCATGGGGGTCCTTCATGTGAAATGTATCCCTAAAATATCTTAAATTTCGATTCTATCTCAGTTTAATTCGCCGAGTATTATGTAGGAGTGTACGCATTTTTTATCGTTATTTTCAGCTAAACCTGAAATAAAAACTCGTACAGATTCATGGGCTTTGAAAGGTCCGGTTTCTATGAGCTGTTGTTGTGAATGAGTTGTTCATACATTATTTTTGTTAACTGTAAATATTTTTACTATCAACTCTTTCATAATGAGTTGATGTGGTCGGTTTCTATATGCTGGTGTTGTTTTGAATGGCTTGTTCACTTTCTGTCTTCACCAATGATGAATGTTTGCCAATTTTCATCTCTGTCACAACTGTTTAGAAACATTTATGTGCCAGTATTTTATTTTAACATCTTGTGTCCATATTCGCGTTTTAACTGTTTGATTTTGTGCATTTTCATCTCTTTCAACATGTTTTAAAACTCTAGTTTCATACGGGTTATTGTTTTTAATCATCTTTTTCATCATGAAAGTTAAGAGTTTGTGCATTTTCATCTGATTCAAGCTGTTTGAAACATTAGCATGATTATGTGCGAGTTGTTTGTTTATTTTGTTCTACATCTTCATAATAGGGCTGGTCTCATTTGCCCGATAACGATAATGAGATTTCTCAGTAAAGGTCCATCCAACACCTGTCCAACCATTAAAGTACACTTGCATAATAAAATGTACACACAAAAATGTAAGGTGTACCTTTGATTGAAAATATCGTTATTGTTATCGTTATCAGACAAAATTATTGTGACCAGCCCTATAGAGTGTGTACATTTTCGGTTTTCATTTTTCAATTTTACATTTTTTTTTTAAATTATCTTCTTCATAATCCCGTTTTAAAAGTTGCATTTTTCAATCTTTCAAAATAAAACTATGGTATAGAGAAACGCCGCAGTGTGAACGCACCTTGTCAATAAGTTCATTCTGAGCGGAGGGAATGCGTCTACGATCATGTCCTCCTCTGTTCGATTTATCTTGATGCACCGCTTGGCTTCTCATGTATCCAATTCGATACAAGTAACGTTTAGATCTTCAGATATCGTTACAGATTTATGCATGTATTCTTTAACGTATCGCCATTCTTCGAGTTTATTTTCAAGGTTGAGAGCAAAAGTATTTGTTTGGCCTAGTGCCCGAGAAGTTTATGGGCCCGTGGCTAAAAACTGTAGGATGAGCTCAATCTTGGTGTTTCTAATAAATAAAACAATACTTTAGGATGAGCCAAAATCAATGGAATCATTTCGATTCGTATAATGAGAATCGATATATAATCAATGCATTCCCTCGTATTATGTAACCTTATATTCAACTGATGGAAAAGACGGATTTAGGATGCCTGGTTACACCATACCATCCCGTCTTTAAGCAAAGAAATAATGGTTTAAATTTAAGACCTTACGACCCAAAGCGCAATTACTGGATGCAATACTAATGTATTCCAATATGTTGCATTTTTAATGCTTCTACTCCTCTAAAATGCGGGGTTTTTCAAATAAGAGCATAGATAGGAGGAAATATGTAACACAATTTTTCTATAAGGTTTTACTCGAAATCAGTATAGTTTATTGAACTATAATAGATGCCATAATGTAGAAATGTTATTTATTCTTTCATCGATAGTGATTTCTTCTTTATTTCATTTTATTACTTTTTTGTATTTTTGCATAGTTTAATTGCTCATGGTTTATTGTTCACTTATATTATTTAAACTTATGTAATAGACAATGTTGTATGTCTGACGAAAAAAATCGATTCTTTCAGATATACCACTGAGAGATGTATGTTTGCAAAAGCATAATACGCTATCAACTTATGTTTTCTTTTTTAACTTATGCTTAAGCCCCATTGATCCTAATAGACGACAATCATTATGACTACGTACATTTAAATATAACAGGTCATTGATTTGAAAGGTAAACAAATGCGTTTTCATAATAAATTCACTATTATAATTATTCCTTTCCAGACAAACGATCCTTCTGTAAATACAGCTCGCTATTATTGCTTGTCATCAAAAGTAAAATCAATCGAAGACAATTGTGTAGCTTTTCTTTAAAAACATCTTAGAGTTTCGACACAATGGCATAATTAGCCATCAACATCAATCTGTTTTAGACATCTTGATGGAAATGTTTGGTGACTCGTACATTTTTGTAGAACTTGAATTTTATCGATATTGATTTTGCCTCAAGAAAGAGCAATCGGATATTCAACATTTTAAGGACTTGCAGGTAAATTGTCGTCTCTGAATGACATGTTCGGAGTTATTGATTGGACGGATATATATCGTTGGAATGAATTAAATATAGAAAGGACTTTAATGCAGCCTATTTTCGTAATATCCAAATTTTTTCGTGTTAATATTATATTCAAATAAAATTAAGCTTTACATATTTGGTGGTTACCATAATGAGCGTGTGAACAGCTTCTCTTAAACAATGAATAGGATATTTTCTTTCATACAGTATAATATAATAATGTCAAAATAGTTATTCTATTCAATAATATTTCTTTTTAATAACACTTTTATATTCATTTTTAATGCACGCAAAGGAAAATTGCTTTGGTTATTCTACTTTACTGAAATGGTGATTGTATAAATGGGCATGTCAGCAAAAAGGTTATGGGTGGGTCTACGAAAATGATAAATATTTCCTAAAAAAATATTTGTCATGATATAAGATTGTTTGTGAGAAGCCTGCAGTTAAATGCAGTATATAGTTATGTTTTAATGATGCCTAGATTAGTTATTGCGTCATATGATGAAATAAAAATAGAGCGCGTTATGGTTTTGTGAAAATAATTATAAATTCAATTGTCTTTCAAATTGCTAATTGTGAGCATATTTTTTTCTGTAGAAATTATTAATTGCTATTGGCTTTTCATCGTCTTTTGCTCTGACAAAAAATAGTAATAATATAAATAAACTTTACTATTTTTTAAGTGGTCTCATATGATAACTATGAAAGTGAAAGGTCATCTGATGGATTGTACATCATTGGTCCTATACTTACAATTAGTCCTATGCTTTTATGGCTTAGCTTAATTCGCTTAACTTAATTAACTTAGCTAAACTTAATTTCAAGTCCCGACGGGGCATAATATGTTAATAATTCTGATGGCAGCGCCACCAAAGGTGCCTAGATAATACCACTGGCGAGGAGTCATCTACTGCGGCTATTGATATAGTGTTGATGGTTGTATAGCAAACATGCTACACTAACCGACCACTAAACTTGAAACCATGTTTCAAACATTATACCTAACCCTAACCCTAATCCTAAACCAAACTTAAACCCCAATCGCACAGGCGTCGGACTATTGCTGCGTAGGAACAATTGCGTGGTGTCATCTACAGTAGATATTAACATAGTTTTGAGATTTGTACGCGCTTGCACATAGTGACATGCTATTCCTTTTTATTGTCTCTTTTTCTTTGATGTAAAATGCTGTTTTTCTTCGAGCTGACAAGTAATAATCAAGACGAACAACAACGAATACATTATGGATAGAATCTGGACATTTACAATTAAACTCATTCTCTACAAAATAGATAGAAATATGGCTTCCCTTTATTTATATATCACATCGATGAGTTTTAATTGGCAACTCATAAATCATGTGTGGATGTTTCTCATACATGTAACATGCAATACCTATTCATTCATTTCAATCAATTTGTAGTTCCATTCTTTCCTCCTCTCTCTTTCTTTCTTCGCTCATGTATTTCTTTTTGGGGATTTTCTTCTCTCAACGTCTTTCACTTTCTATCTATCCTTCTTAGTTCTTTGATTTTCTCCTGATATAATCTTCCCATTTTATCTGCCTTCATGTATTATTTCTTTGATTTTATATCAAAATTTTAATTAAAAATCAGGCCAGGGGAGCGTTTCATCAAGCGTTTTGTCAGTGATTTCTACTGACAAATTTCCTCTCAGCCAATCAGATGCAAGGTTTTCAGTAGCTTATAACAGTTGTCGGTAAAAATCACTGACAAAACGCTTGATGAAACGCTCCCCTGAGGAGTGGTTGTAGTTGGTCTTGTCCATTACAAGCAACATTGCATGTAATACGATTTTTCTTGTCTTGTCTTATTCCAGAAATCGAGAGGGTTTTTTTTTAATATCTTATGAGAAGATATGTCGCGAGAAAGAAACCGATACATGAGAAATTTCAGCTTCATAGAATGTGTCTTGCTTATAAAGGAAATGTTTATTCAATTCCGTTCTGCCCCGTGTCCCATTTTGCCCTATCTCCTGGTAATCATGTTACAGAAAAGAGCACGAAATTAGACGAAGCCAGGGGGCACAAGGAGGCCATGGTCCCCTGTTCATCCGCTGGAAAAATTCCCCCTGATCCCTTAGTCTGGCTACGCCTGTAAGCATCACTAAAACAGCATATTTTTTACGATTTAAGACTTCGGATAATCATTTCAATACTATGTACCTCATTACGAGGCCGTAACGACAATATACATCTCCGGGGTCTTGTTAAGTACATCTCTCAGGTCTTAATGGTATTTCAGTCTCGACCTTTCGTCAGGCCATTCTCTCTTTTACCCCCGTCAACTGTTATATCACATATCATTAAACTTGAGTTATTGGACAGATCATTTGTCCTGTGTACGCAAATTAGTAAAATGAGTCTCAGGAGCGGTCTACATAAAATATATTTTTTACTAATTCACGGGAGCATTAGCGCCTTGATAAAGTTTGTATCCTTATTACCAATGCCTTTGCATTTGTTACCCCACCCCCACTAACACCTCTGCTTCCACTTCCCCCGAGTATAAAGTATATACATGTACAGCACTTCAATGATTTGCTCATAGGCTTTTATCCAGTAAATGAATTCATAGAAGAGTCTGATGGACAGAGGGAGACAGAGGGGACAGAAATTCAGAGAGAGGAAGGAGAAGAAGGGACAGAAATTTAGAGAGAGGAAGAAGGAGAAGGAAAGTTTTGAAAAGAGAGAAATGGATACAGGAAGAGCCTAGAAAGACTAAGAATTGACGACGGACAGTGTTGAAAAGAGAAGAGAGAGATTTGTTTTTTATTTGACATAACTCATGCATGTACAGCAAAATCTTTACTAACAGCATGGTCAATGCAAAATCGTTGGTGTTTGCGAAGGAAATCATGTCACGTTTTATTGTTTTGAGAATAATGAGGTGTTCTCTTTTCGTTTGCTTCGCTTCCACGTACTCTTTTCCCCAAGCATCGGCCTAGACAGGATATCAGCCGGAAATGATATGAAAACATTCCTGCCATTTTCCCGGAAAATGACAGTGTGATATATTTTAATATCAAACTATATAGCAAAATAAGAGATGATCATAAGCCATGGTGTTCTGGTATGAGGTGTTAATTTATCTTTCACCTGTTTGAGAGTAGTGTCCAGCAAAAAGCATCCATGGTCAGATTTTGATGAAGACATCACTATCGTTGCCTAGTACCTCCTCCTTGGAGCTACAGGCCTTGGAGATTTGTAACGGTCATGATGAAGTATCGGGGGAGGTGGAAGCAGAGATGCTGAAAAAATATATAAAGATGGGGGCAACAAATGCAAAGGCATGTGTAATAAGGATAATGGATACCCCCACATACACTGGCTCGGATGCGCCCTAGCCCTTCGTATTCGGTCAAGAATAAGGAAATGTATGATTAAGTGAGTAATGAGATTTAATTGGGATGTGTTTGCAGTTTTTCACATCACAAATATTTGTCTCCAGAGGATGGAAAGGGGAAGTAGGAATGGAGAGCAAAATAAAAGAAAGGAATGGGGAAACTTTCGTATGAAAATAAACGCTGATTAAGGGTGTAGCGTAGCACATTAAAAAAGGCACAGAATGACAGAAAAAATGACGAATGACTGAAAGTTAGTACGATATAACATCATGGAGACTGTCTGAAAAACATAGATTTATAAAGAGAGAGAGAGGGGGGAAGAAAGAGATTGGGGGACGGTTAGGGCTCAGTTTTATTATAGGCGTATGAGGCCGGGGCTGAGGGGGCAGCGTCCCCGGAAATATTTACCAAATGGAATGCAGCGAAGCAGTTCATTTGTATTTCTTATCACATTTAGATTACAAAATTACGTAGTCACTGTAACAGAGTGACAAAGTCTTTAGAAACTAGAAAGCTGATATTCAGGAAAGAAACGTCACCCCCTGACGAAATAGGGTCCATACGCCTACGTGTGTAACGTATTTTCCCACTCTATACGAATGCCGGTTTGACGAAGGAAACGGGAAAAGAATTGACAAAGTTGAAAGTGCGGGAAGAGAGAGAAAAGGAGATAGACGGACAAAAAGAGAAGATTCGGAGAAAAATCAAAGAGCGATCCGGCGACGGTGAATAGATTGAAAAGTGAAGGCTGTATCTACGTATATGTGTTAGTGTGTAAGATCATCTTTTGGCGTCGTACAGGGAATTCCATGACTCGCCGCATATCGGGATCCTGAGGGAGAATTAATTGAATGAGTGTACACGATCACTGCGTAGCGCGGACGCGCTGCGTGACATCCCAGCATGCATTGTCATCAATAAACAACAGGAAGTAATGGTCAGTGAGAGAAATGCACTATTTTTTCCTCCTGAATGTAGGGCAGATGCTGGAAGGAGACATATCAAGGAAAAAAGTTTGCTCATTGATTTAAAAAAAAATCATAAAATAACAAGAAATAATGGGTTATATGAGTTGTATTACGTCCTTAATCAAGACCGTGTAAACGTGTTGGCGACGTGTAATGCTTTTATCTTACTCACTATTAGTAAATAGGAAAGAAACTATTTCGTTGTCCTGGGATTCTCTCTAGTACTCTCTTCAAAGTGTGTTAGATGATGATGTACCGTTTTCTATTTGGTCCTACCCTTCGTTCTTTCTGTTTCTGTCTGTCTGTCTCTCTCTCTCTCTTCTCCTTTCTTCCTCGACTGTTTGTTTGTACTGTAATTAGGTTTTAAACAGCATGCTTTCATTGAAATCCAATATGACATGGGATGGAAAACAGTTTTAGAAAAGCTTGCCAATATTCATCGATTTTACGTCACGGTTAACGTCATTCTCTTTGTACAATTATGGACAGCACTTCCTGTCCAAAATGTACGAATTTCCCACTCTTGGTTTCGGTTCCCAATAGACAGATTCCGGTCGTGTAATCGTATCACCGAAACTTCGCGATTATCTAAAGTTTATTTGAATCTCGTCCTCGATTCCGAGAGTGGTGTACTATTTAATTTATGTACCAAGGGACATTGTACGTTTTAAAATCAAAGTTTCGTACTACGAGAAGGGAATATGAAAGAATACGTTATTGCCCGAAGTAAACATTCTCGAAGAAGACATAGCCGGCGGGTTGGATGTTGGATTCGGAACGAAAGTTCAGAGGAAATTTGCCAACAAGCAAAATATACCCCTCCCCAATTCCTCCACCCCTACTCGTTGTCTGAAACACGGTTTGGGGCTGTTGTTCTGGGTTTTTCGAACTACGGCGTTTCACATTCACCGTATATACAGATTAAGATGACTCTATCCGTCCGATTTATCTTACGCCAGTAATTAAACGCAACGTGTGGCCTGAAAAATTGAAGTCATTTTTTGTACGGTGACATCCTCACGTGTTGCAGGCATTAGCCCGGTGCCCACTAGTCGTTATTCCAATTGTGAAATTCAGGGAAATTTTAATAAGCATTTTAATAAACACAATAAATGCACATAACTAGCCAGAGACGTAGCCTCTTGAAGCAGATTGCGCTTGTTTGTTGGCTGGTTTGTTTTAATTTCCGTATAAAAAGATCATCAGTACACACTTATAAATATACATGTACAAGAGTATAAAGATCAAGAATTCAATCAAGAATTAACACAAAAAATAACGGCTGGAAAGCTCCATTCAGAGCCATTAACTTAATGGCTGTGTTCTTCCTAGAGGTTCAGAAAAAGAAAACCAAAAACAAGGAACAAATATCAAGTATGAGAGATTATGCTACAGATATTCAGGAGTTAAATTGTGGAAAATCTTATACAACATTATATACATGTGCTTTTTACGTCTGGATTTTAAGGTTTCCCATTTTAAGAGATCATGAATTTGGAAAATTGAGATTCTCCCAGCCCTATCTTGAATTGTTTGAAGTTGGTCCAAATAAATATTTGGGGAGGATTGCCATACAATATCGGCTAATCGAAATTACAAAGGATCACAGATTAATATTATAGATTTAGATAAGATTCACTTAATGTGTTTCTCAATCTGCCTAAAAAGCTTACCATTTTCTCTACTTTCTTAACAACTTCACTTTACATGAAAATCCCATTTTAACTCAGAGTATTATATTCATTCCCAAATATTTTATATTTCTAACCTGTTTACTAACGTTGGTTCCAAGTTTTAAGTTCAATGTGTGATGTTTGTAAAGCATTGACTTCGTCCCTGTTAACATTGATACTGTATTGTTGTTGTTTTTTCTTTCTGTGGTGACTCTGTTTTTTCACAATTGATGTAAAGTTTATTCCGGTTCATATAATATATACTTTGTTACACATGTTTTAAGTAGTTCTGCTTTATTAATGTTCTTTATATTACAATTTAATGGTTAGGAATGATCTTTGTGGGATTTGCCAACAGTCTGTCAAGGTCAGTCAAAAAGGTCTACTCTGCACTCAATGTAGCAAATGGATACATATATCATGTGCTCAAGTGTCTGAAGCATTATACAATGATCCGTCCGAATTATTCACAGCTTGGGTCTGTCCCTGTTGCGTAATGAAACAGTTACGCTTTCATGAAGATCATATATCAGACTATGTGAAAGGTAAAACACAGCAAAATCAAGATAATCTCTTGGATTATAATTTTAATGAATTCAATATGATATACTCTGAATTATGTGAAAATGGAATTAAATTAGTACATCTAAATATTGTAAGCCTATTGAAACATTTTAATGAAATTGGGTCTATCTTATGTAAAAATGATAATACACATTCTAGTGCTAAATGAAACGAGGCTTGATGATTCAATTAGAGATGATGAAATATATGTCCCTCATTATAATGTCACAAGAAATGATAGATATTGGAGAAAAAGCCGTGGAGTGTGGACCGACAGGAACCGCACAGAGCGTAATAAATACATAATTGTTCTGAAGCTTCATAATTTTTCTACTTCTTCGACAGACGTTATCAGTTTCTTTGCAGGTTTCCCAGAACTTGTCGGGATGGAAGTATATTATTCGTCCGTCTAGTGATCAAACTGCGATGGCATTTTTCAATTTCCTTGCTGCCTTCATGATTGAATAGTTAGTTGCAGTGACGTCCTCGGAGATCGACTTCCCGGTGTTTTTAAGTTTCTTCTATTATGCATAATATCTTGTCGTTTTAGATACGTTGCCAGCTTCACAATAATGGGCCGATATCGCGGTTTCTGCTCTTTTCTCGTACCGGCTTCGGCGTAGGATGTCGTATCCGATGCAGAAGACGATTCCGGAGTCGAAGACGTGATATGAGGAGAGTGATCATCAGACGCCAGGATAGGGAACGCACCTGTCCGATGACTGAGATCGAAATCGCCGATAGACAGGTTAACACCTAGCTCTTTTCGTTCAATATCAAGTGTGATTTGGTTAGCGTTTTCCTCCTTGGTTTCAGGGACTCCGAAAATCCCGATACAGTTCCTTCGGGAGTATTGTTTAGCATCATTTGACTGCTTTTTTATGGTCTTGATCTTCTCGGCTTGATCAGATATGTGTTTATTCATGTCATTTATGATTTTTGATTTCGAATCATTGTCAGTTTCAAGTGCTAGGATTCTGGACTCATTTCGCTTAGTTAGATTCGACAATCTACCACTTCTTCTTTCAAATCTTATATTTCTTCTCTTATTACACGCTGAACTGTTTTTCTGATTGAATCTAAAAAATCATGGTGTTGTAGAACTTCATTTACCAAACAGGACATTTCACTAGGTTCTGTCGAATGAGAATTCTTCATTTGCCTCGTTGTGACAGAGTTGGCGTACTTAGCGGTATAGTAGGTGGAATAAGGCCTCGCGTGGGTCAGACCTTTAGAATGACAACTAACATTTCAATATGGACGCAACCTCCGACACCCATAATTTTTCCTCCTTCTTTTTTTTTTATTTCTACTTGACGAATGGCACACTATACTACAATGCATTACAAGCACATGACCTCTCTATCTGTGTCTACTCTTTGAATGCATGATACTGTAAATCAAAGCCTCGTCAGTTTTCGTCGCGTTAAGAAAAGAAGCTGTTTGATGGATCTCAAAGGGGTCATCCATTTTAACGCTTCTTCACAGTAATACTTTGAGATGCCTGATTATTCTGCTTCTCCTTTCCAATCCAAGCATCTTGTGTGTCCATTATCATTCCTAGATTGAAAAGGAAAACCTAACGTGACTGGTTTCATTGATTCACCCTTTTAAAACAAGGCTTGTAGGATAGGTTTCCACGATCTATCATAACCCCACGGCCCAGAACAATAATTTGGAGTAATCGTGGAATATGGATATTGTTGTCTGTGACCCGACAAGCAAAGTGTGATTCGTTTGGCAAATAGTGCACCATGTAATGCAGCCTGGATCACATGACAATAAAAACATTTGTATTCTTGTGGATTGTTCCATTTAACTAGTTGTTGTATCTCTCTGTCCCCCCGCCCCTCTCTCTGCTATTCTCTCTCTCTCTCTCTTATGAGTTTGTGATCTACCCTCATAATGAAAAACTATGTGACAACACTCAATGGATTGTTCCATACATGTTGATCATATCTCTTCTTCATGCTCTCTCTCTCTCTCTCTCTTGAGGGGTTGTTCTTAATGAGATAATACAGAGGTTCAATCGTTTACTTTTATGGCTTTTACAACATTTGCGTTACTTTTGATATACATGTACTTATATAGAGTCCTGAAAGAGGTTGTGCCACCAAGTATTTGGCCAACATTGTAAAAATGATCTTTCAAGTTCTATTTTTTGCTTATAGTGCTATGTTTCATTATAATAACATAATAATGATATTGAATATTTAGGAGTGCTCAAAACAGAAAGTAATATAGCGCTTACAAAATTACAGATTTGAAAAGAAAGACAACAGCAACAGCAAAAAGACAGACTGAAAAGGTAAGAGATTACATTAGAACATTAATTACTGTGGAAAGAAATATGTTTTTAGGGATCTTTTAAAATTGTTATGAAATATGTTCCATGAGAATAAAGTCCACGATGAAGGTAACTGTTTCTATCTAAGGAATAAAAAACGAATTGTTCAGTTCTTACCTGTTGACGGGATTTGATTCCCACGGCATGGAATGGGTTAATACATTGGACATCAACAAGTCTGTATTTACGTGAGTTAGGAAATAGGTAGATAAAAATAGAAGAAAATGTAATTTCTGTCGAAATAATCGTACACGTCGTCTGCTAACAGAAAAGTCAATAATTTCATTCACCTTGTATGTGAAGTTGTTCAGAACCTTGCTTCATATTTTCAACAGAGCTATTTATGTCTTGCCTTCTACATTACTTGATTCATTAATGTCGTGCATTCCTCATGAATTACATTTATTATTTCACTGAATATATCCAACTGGTTTTGACCGTTGGTAACTGTACATGCTGAACACGATAATATGTGATAAAGATATAAAAGTAATAAAACATATATTGAATGAATACTTCAGGGATCAAAATAGATTTTGGCACATAAATGAAATTTACCCGTTGCATTTGCCGTCTGTTTTGTAAGATATCTTGAAATAATAAAGTAGCGGAAATGGCTTGCATCGTTTCCAATTTTGCGACTTTAATGCTTGACTCATGGTAATTTAATCGATGCTGAGAGGCGTCTGGCGCATATCAGCAAACACCCGGCCATTGCTCCTTCTCTGTTGATATTAATTTATGACAACTCCTATCGCTTTCTGTCTGTCAGGATGTCAGGATGTATCGATCGACCGGGGTATCGCTGGCTTAAAGTAGGTTCTGTAACGTCATTTCACGGTCATGCACCGCCAAAGCCTTTCCTTCCCTCAGCAACGACCTATTTTGACCCCTTTAGATTATAATGATAGACGGGGTTGTCCACACTGATCCATAGGATGATATCCCTGATAATGCTTTTGTCGTGCGCAGTCCATTACACTGAAGTCTGGCGTTGACACAGAGGGCAGGATTAAGCGGTAAGTTTCGGCGTGTGGGAATGATCTTTGGCAGTGCAGACGACCCCCTGTAAGGTGAGCGTTTAGATCCTAGATGATGCGCGCTATTAGGTGCTCTCATCTGTCACGTACCATCATGTGCCAAACGGAGATCCAAACAAAAATCGGGTTATATAGGTAAGAGAGGTAACACTCGATTAGGCATTCAGTCCCCAAGGGTGAAAACTTACACCCTAATCAATACCCCTTTGGGCTTGTTGGGCCTGGAGGTGCAAGGAAAAGGGGGTAGAGAGGGCGGAGAAAGTGAAAGGGATAATCGTCTGCTTTGGCGGTAAAGTGAGAGTGAATGTATGTATCCACACGCCGCCCACTCATTCCCATGTGATTTTCTTCTGTGGACGCCGTTTTTCGCACATTCAGCGAACACGCTTTAGCGGCGCAAGGACCGCCGAAAGCGCGCATACGGAAAACAGTCGGCATGGGATTTTGTTATTGGCCTGCCTCTCTTTCCAAGATTTCTTTTTCTTTCTAGATAAACAACTTCCTCTGAAACAAACAGTAAATAAATCCTCTTTGTAGAGAGGGAGAGAGAGAGAGTTGAGCTCACAGCAAGGAATAGATGGATTACAGATGACATTGCGTGTTCTCCTACTACACTATATAGTAAACAATGCCTGCTGCACACGGTGTGTCATTTCCATTGCGTTATTACCTGCACCAATGAAGCCTATATGAGGGATATTAGCTGCATACGCAAGTTGTCAAAAGCAATGTGTGCACTGTCACTTTTCACTTTTCGTGCGAAGTCTCTCTCACATGACGCGCCAAAGACCGCACTAATCACTGACATAACCCTACGTCTGGCAAATGGCGCAACGTATATGCAACGGGAATTATACTCCTGTGCCAAGAAGTTGCGCCCATACGATACTGCGTCTCTGTCTGTTCTGTGCATTTCTCGTGTGGCGCTTTTCACAGAATTATTTAGCAATGTCTTTTACACCTCCCAAAAGTGTTGGATTATCACCCCGGCAACCGGCTTTAATATCCTAGCTGACTTGATAAGGCGTCAAAGCATTCAAAGAATTTCAGGCAGGTACACATTAACCTGACCTGGGTCGAGTGTCGCAAATGTAGATGTCTTGTCAGTGCTGTGGAAGGTATTTGAACCCCACACCTTGTGACCATATTCATTAGACCACAACACCTCTACAAAATGAACAAGCAAGTGCAACAAATGTGATTCTTTTTTTTTTTCTTTGTAATTTTCACCTTAGAATTAGTCCCCGAATCCCAATGTTGTATGTTAAGTACTTTGTTACGACTGTAGCATGCGGTAGTTAATTTGTATTTTATACAGTTCAAGTTGTATTTTTAAAAGGGAATTTCTACGTAGGTGAAAGATCAAATTGGCAGTATTCTTCTTTGTAATAAAAGATAATAAACATTTTGTCGTAATTGTAGGGATATACAGCTCTACAGAGTATTTTTTCAGCAGGGGTAAAAGGGGTTATGCAAAATACATACCCCTCATTCCATCATTTCTTTTATCCCTCTTTCTATTTTCGTATCTTCTACTCAGATTCCGATGTCCTATGATTTCCCTAAAATCTGCCACATTACGATCAGTCTGTCATTTTAGACGATATCACCTAGAATAGGACGCGTGTACCAGCACTTTCCACCCTTTCAATAAAAGCGAGATGGTGATGAGGTGCCGGAGGCGTACATAAAACACCTCCTAATGAGCCCCCTCCTCTCTCGAACATTATTCGCAAACGTGCCCGGGTCGACGTTAAAGGTGCCGATGTAATGTGCCACGCGACACTTTGAAATCCCATCCGAAATTAGGGCGTCCGGTCTTACGCTAAGAGAGTGTTGAGAGGGGATCATTTCACGATACATCTATTCAGCACCTTTTAAATTGATTTTTCAATCACTACCGGTCGGGTACATGGAGAAGATGAGAGCAACGGATCGGGTAGTATTCTATTTCTCGCTATGCCCCCGCCCCCATCTTTCTCCACATATGTATTAATAATGTGCTATCGGGTTCGGCGATCCCGTACATTAAATGTAATTGCAGATCGTGTAAAAACAAATGGGGATGGAAAATGGAACCTCAAGTACTCTTTAAAAATGGGAAGAAAATGACCACTCGAACGGAGCAAGAAAATGGAAAATTACACATCGGAAATATATAATTTTCATGGAATCTTTGCCACGAGTACTACACTAATTTGAAATGTTTTCTTATTTGCTTGATGAAATGAAGGTACATCATAAATTAATAATCTTTTGTATAATATCTACTACATAATGTGCCTTTCGTTTTATACGT
The DNA here is from genome assembly GCA_025617745.1 of Heliocidaris erythrogramma. Lineage (NCBI taxonomy): Eukaryota > Metazoa > Echinodermata > Echinoidea > Camarodonta > Echinometridae > Heliocidaris > Heliocidaris erythrogramma. The sequence continues at coordinate 14,843,676 of CM046868.1, read as the reverse complement.
TATTAGAGTTATAGGTCTATTACATTGGTATTGAAACTATATAGGGTTACATTTTGAGCCTCTATAGAAAAGTAAGATTTGTATTTTTATCTTCTTGTTTTTAATAAAACTACATTTTGGTTATAATAAAGGTGAAAATTTAATTACAAAATCACGTAAACACTCACCATGAACACCATGAGGGTACTGGAATGTTTTCTATACACTCTAAAAACTAAAGTGTTAATTCACCATTTAAAAGGGCCGAGGAGTGACCACTTTTTCAAAATGGTAGATTAACACTTTTAACATGCTGGATGCAACACTATAAATGCTGAATCCAGCATGTTAAAGTGTTAATGTGCCATTTTGTGGTAACTCCTCGGCCCTTTTCAATTGTGATTTTAACAGTTTAGTTTTTAGAGTGTATAAATTACGATTCTTTGTTTTTAAAGGGTATACTAAACTCACTTTTTAACCATAAGTTACGTAGGCCTCATACTTGGGAGGCACTTGTAGTTCCAAAGGTTCATAATTCCGAAACAAAAATTTCCCATAGCAGGGGATTCATAATCAAATAATGCAATAGAACCATATTTCATTTTTTTTTTTCAGAATTACGAACCTTCGGAATTATGAACTTTTGGGAAAATGACATGCAACCGTTTTCAACGACTCGCGAAAATACACTGCTCAGTAGCACACCCATGTAGTCCATATTCTGCCCTGCAGCTGTTAGTGAGTTCTACTTGAAAAGGACATGACGAATTGAAATCAATATTCCTATAAACTCGAACGAATTCGATACCGAAGTTTCCTTACTACAAACAGATTCAACTCTGTCAAACGAATTCGATGAAACGAGGCATAAAAGCCGAGTAAGCAGTATGAAGAAAACTGAGCTGTTGATTTCTACGAATGGAATACTTATATTTCAAGTGTGTGTTGTGATATGACATTTTTTTTTCTTGCTAGTTTGCTTAATTACAATACAAGATATAAAGTTACAAGCCATAGACTACTTTCCAAACGATTTGTAAATGACTTTTAACCAGTGTCTCTATTTCTCAGTGTTATTTTACTCCACATTACCTTCGGCAGGGGCGGCCTCAGAATCTGTAAGAAGGGTAAAATTCCTTTAAAAAAACATTCAGACAATCACGAAAAAATCAGAATTTTCGGGTGTTGGCCTAAGACCTAAAAGTCTCTAAAAGGTTATCAGGGGGAAAAGCGTTCAATACACAAATACAAATATGACAACAACAAAAAAGCGGTTGGGAACCATGGACCCCTGCCCCCCCCCCCTTACTGGATCTCCCCCTTATTGGCTGCACATGTACTTTAAATGGAGACATGCACTATACATCTAATCACCTCTTCTGGTCAATAATCGAGTTCTCAGTCCCTCAGTGTATTGACTCGCCTTGATAGATTTGAAGGGTAGCAGATCCAGGTTGCAGTTTCCAGTGACAGTTTTCCTTGAAAACTTTCTCCGTCCGAGGAATAGGAACTCGCCAAAAAATAGAGCCCATATTTTACTACTAATAATATGATATTCTGGATTTATATAGCGCCTAATACATCTAAGCGTCTCTAAGCGCTTTACAGGCATAGTATTATCCCGGTCATCAGATTCATAACTTGCCTGCACACAATGTTTGCACCTTCTCCACTCCCCGGGGAGCATTCCAACCAGGCGCCTCTTTTTTGCAGGCGCTCACAATGCTGACCAAACTACAGTGCCTTTCACATCCTACTGGGTACTCATTTAACACTTGGGTGGAGAGAAGCAATGTAGATAAAATGACTTGGTAAATTAAGGGCATAATAATTGCCGTGCCAGGGATCGAGCCCACGACGTTTGCATCTCCAGTGAACAAGTGTTTAAGCCACTCGACTACGACACCCCTTTTGCACTGCATCGTTGTTGAAGATATTTTTATAAAACAGATACGAAGTGGTAACTACGGAACATTGTTGAAATTGGGCTGATTTCAGCTATCGACAAGTTGAAAAATTCGTCCCTCGATCTATAATACTCTTTGTCCATCCTGTATACTATACCTATGATATAAAACAATCAAGCAACACTTTCGAGGAAACCGCTTGTGGTGATTCCTATTTGTGTGTCTCAGTAATGATGAAAGTGAACCTTTTTTCTGGGCTAATTAAAGTCCATTCTCATTTAATGCTGTATCAATAACATGTCCAACGTCGTTCTTTATTCATATTATGAAGAGTGTCCAGCATGAATTATTAGTTTAAAGTAAAATCAATGCAAATTTACTAGCTATTTCATTTCAAAAGAAAAGCAGAAATATCAGGAAATACAAGGTGTGGTTTCTCTAGGAAAATCGGACAAAAACGGTTATGGATTTTTTAAAAGTCGAGCTCATGTATACTTCGAGTCCTGTTCTTCTTCCCTCACGAATGATAATGATATTAATCCACGCTGCACATGGCTAACTTGTCCCTGAAAAAAACTTTCAGTACACTGTAGATAATTATCGCCCTCCCCTGTTATCCCCTCACCCATCACTCTCTCTCTCTCTCCCTTTCTCTCTCTTTATCATTATTATCCCTCTGAAAATTGTATTTTTTCATTGTTATTATTGAAGGTCAGTTTTTATCAATATCTTATTTATATTGATATTATCATAGAAATAGACCTACGGACACACCCACACTATACACACACGCGGGCACCCTTACGCGTATACTTGTACATGTGGTGTGGGTGTGTGGGTGCGTTTCATTAATCTGATCATAATGGTCTTAAGTAAAGCTCGACTCTCAAAAATGAAAAAGTCATACTAATTTTATGATTTTAGTGTTGAGAGAGAGAGAGAGAAAATAAATCACTCCGTTAGACACAAAAAGTTCAAAATTACGCCTATAAGGCTTCTTCTTCTTTTTTTCCTGAAGATGCCTTATAGGCGAAATTTTGAACTTTTTGTGTCTAACAGATTCTCTCTGTGTGTATTTCTCTCTATCTTTAATCTTCGTCGCAGAACTTTTTGAACTATATACATATTATATAGACGTATATTAACAAATCTGTGGTTATGGGGACGTATAACAATGCGATTTATTCCGTAGGTTGAAAACAACCCGGTTACGGGGACTTCGGAGCCCGCTTGCTATTTGTTTTTTGTCAGGACTTGCGCCACCGACAAGAAAGGGCAGTATTTGAGCGCCAAATTGAAGTGACAATACGGTTTATTCCGTCAAGACTAGTCGGTATGAATATTCATGAGAAACAAATTGTAGGGATAAAATAAACAAGCGAGCCTGACTTGCAGTTGCTTGTGTGGCACATTTGGATAATCGATGCGCTTGTCATGTAGGTGACTTGAGTTCGATTCTCGTCAGGGTCAGATTGGATATTCAGTATTGAAAAAAAAAATCCTTTTGCTGAAATAAAAATAGGGTGAAACTTTGGGAAAATACAAGTCTTAAAGTTGTAGTCTCTCTCAAAGTCGTCAAAACGGGGCCTTTTGACCAGAGCCGTACATAAATGGCGTAAGTCCTGACAGAAAAAAAAATACGACGTACAACACAGCGAATGTCACCATAACCACATACAGTACATGACACACATGTATATACAACTATAAAGAAGAAAATCCGGACAAATATCTTGCTTTGTTCCATCAAGGGTTTAAATTATACAGATCCACATATTTTCGGAAGTATCTTCATTTATCAAGTGGAGAACAGATATGAACAATAACAATATCTGTTATTGTTCATATCTGTTCTAAACATGATATTTGTCTGGATTTTGTTCTTTATTTATTGATTCCAACACGTGAAACTATATCACAATATATACATATAATATACTGAACTACAAAAGAAACGTCGCACATGTATGTGTTTGAAACTGTTTTATTTACAGTGAAACATATTTTTTATTCAAGAGTGAAAACTGAGAGAATGTTTTGCTTTGTTTTGATTAACAAGTACAGATGTGCAATAACGACTCTCGTCGTTGATAGCGCCAGTTCTGACGTTGTTGGGCCCACAGGAGACGTTCCCGACGATGTCGAACAGTGAGGATAGGGCCCCGAGCAGGACGCCGAAAAGACAAGTTGAAGCTTCTCAGCCGACGACGAACAGTTGCGGAAGAAATTGGTCTGTTGTGTGTACCAGTAGTCTGTAGAGCCGATTCTGTTGCTCTGCGGAAGCGATCCTGCAAGTGGTCCCGGTGAAGATGGCGATCTTGACGTGCTGTTGTCACCCTGGGACAACCACTGCGCTGATGATCGTTGGTGCTGTTGGTTGCATTGTATCGCTCCCGCAGTCTCTCTACTGTCCGAACGCTGCATTGAAGTCGTTGGCAATGACTCTAGGACGTTGGCCAGCATGAAGACGTCCGATGGCTTGTTCCCTCTGGTTTCGAGTCAGACGTGGCATGGTGACAGCGTGACAGGAAACGAATGACAGGATGAAGGTTTTGGGTCCCTTTTAAACCCACTGGATAGAGGATGTGCATGTGCATCATGCTTTTCAAAAAAGCTGCGCTCGAGTGCACTACCATGTTCACGGAAAGGATATGAGCTTTAATCCTACACAGAAATCACATTTTGTTATGATGATGTGTTATGGACGGTCAATGCCATATCTGTGATGTTATAAAAGCATAAAATGTGATTTTACGTATCAAATTCCAATATCATGTGTAAAAAATATCAATTTGAAAAGTGCGACGTTTCTTTTGTAGTTCAGTATACATTTAATATTGCTCGTGAAATAACGTTCGAAATATCCACGGTAAATATCGATAACCTCCCTTTCTTTCTTTGTCTTGTTTTATGTTTCAGAAACCTGACAGTCAATTGACGCTACGAGAGATGTTGATCGAACTAAGAGATTACTGCGACTTCCTCCTCAAACTTCTTGATGGTGTGCGACCTGACCTTCCACAACAGAGGAAATGATGCATGAGGTCACCAGTAGATGACGCCCTTTCAGCACAAGATATTACATCACAAAGAAAAATTTATACTCGTGGAGAAAACAAAAACAAATAAACAAATAAATCGCTTTCACTGAGAGGCACCATTTGAGTCAGCGTTCCTAATGTATCACTGACATAAAAGTTTGACAGAAACCACCACCGAGATTTCAAAAAAAAAATGTTGGAATCTTTAATAATTGCATAAAACTGAGTAAGCCGTGGATTTCCGCTTTGCTATCAATAATCAGTGACATAAATTTTCTGAAAGTGAAATAGAGGAAGTCCCACTCATAAAGTGATATTTTTCAACTTGATTCTTCAAATTAAAATCAATTATTTCACTACGCTATTACAGATCATACGGATTCAATTTGAAAGTATTCATGTGTGTTTAGAAAGTAAGGACATGAGAGGAAACGTATTTTGCTGTATTTTTGTCACGGAGATTTCTCAAGAATTCAAATGTTCCCTGTCTGAATTTATTTCTTTCATTCATTAAATTGTTGAATCCTTACAGATAAAGTTAGTGTCAGCCAGTTGCATTTCTAAAATTCTCTTTTGATAGTATAACTTGAAGTATTTATAAAGACGAGTTCTGGAATGTTATTGTCATAAGTTGTCACATGACTGAGCAGTATTCACTTTTTCCAAGCAAAAAAAGTTGCTAAAATAAATACCCTGCATTTTAGTTGGTTTATTTGAGTATACATTGCACTGATAGTGATGATGCACGTATGTCACATGAAAATCTAACAGTGATAGAATACCTTTAAAAATTAGACATAGTCGACACTACACTTTTGTTTTATAAACCGTTACCACGAGACAAGCATATAAAGTATGATAGTTTTGTTAATTGGCCATTTTCCCCACAAGTGAACGCCTGATGGAAATACTCCTGATGGAAATACTCCTCTGGGAGAAAAATATGATGCGCACATTGTCAGTGCCAATGGCGACAATATGTTCATAAAGCATTTCAACACATTATTAAGCGCTGTGTAAATGTAATGATATTGCCATCATCAACTTAATTTACATAACGAGAAGGTTTTATTTTGAATAAGAACTTTTATCGTAACATCACTTTCATCTATTAACACTAAGAAATTCCCATTTACACTCGTCGTTCCGTCTCAAGAAGTCCAACAGGCAACAATGAAACAAATATATTATAATGCATGGCATCATTGCGGCAACCATGGTAACGGTTTTTGATTACTGATCTAAGCTATATGTAATCTTCGGGATCTTGATGTTTAATACCAGCCTTTAATAGTATTAGTCTCGTCTGTACTTTCGCTAATTTGCAGATGGTTGGCTTTATCTTCAAGCTCGTTTTATTTACAGACCGTCGGACGAATTATATTAGATGATCATTGCACATATTTGTTTAGTTACGTTAATTTTTCATTTTTTTTTTTTTTTTAATTCAGTTTTGTTTGTTCTTCTGATGGTTCATGAAACTAGGTATGTCGAGTAGGTCTGAAGACTGTTTTATTGTACAATTGTATGAGTACATGTATGTTTTATCTTTCAATATCGCAGTGTTTTAATCCAACCTACTCCCGTTTCTCTGTTTGTGTTTTGATGGCAAATAATACAAATGCACTCCAATTATTGCGGTTATATTTCGTCCACTTCCTATTATGTTGAGAGGTAATGGGGTACGGTCTGCATGTGCTTCTGTTACGTAACAGCTATTGCAATAAAAGGTTGTTTCTTTTAAAAAGTAAGTGGTATGTGGACAGCGAAAGAAAAGATACAAGATAGTCTCTTTCCGTGGTAAAGAATCTGTCATGATGGTAGATGAAGTTGTTTTACAGAAAACTGACCTGTAAATTATACAGGTCAAATTTTAATTTTCATCATTTCTGACGTCGACCTTCAGTTGCACTGTTATCTTAAAATGTATATAAATCGAGAGCATGAAAGCTTGCATCATGTTGAAATTAAGTTTGTGTATAATTATTGACCATGTTTCATCTATTTTCTTCGCCAAATGTTTTCTTGTCCCGATATATTAGGCGGAGTTGAAATCGTGTTCAATTTTCGCTAAAGCTAGTGATCCTTTTTGAAGTCGAGAGATTTCATTTTGAAGTTGAGAGATGCTATATTATACAATTCGATATCTTATACGGAGACATAGCAAATCTTTCCTGGGCGTTGTCATTCAACTTCGTCCTTTTCAAGATATCCATGTTCGCGCCTGATGTAATTCGAAACGAATATTACGGAAAGAACTGTATAGGTCCACTGAATGCATTAATGTCTGATAATAATGATGTCCAAGTACAGACCGCCTGAAACCCGGCGTCGAAATATGAAGAAGAATGGCCCAGAGGTTTGTCAAATATGAATCTTCTTCAAATTACAGCCTTGACTTCCCGGTATTTAACGAACTAGCTATGATATTACATTTTGCAATCGTTGACAGTTCAAAAAATACAGAAAGATAGGGCTTTAGACATAATCATGTAATGTTACAGCAAAAAAAAAATATTTAGAAATTCCACACACACTTTGTTTCCATTCACGTTCACTTTACTATTACTTTAAATAACTTTACATTAAGAAATGAAAAACATATCATCTACGCCCATTGTATTTTGGTGTTGATAAAAGTATTAACATTTTTTAAATGCTAAAGGAGAAATTTATTTGAAATATATTTAAGTCTGTCTACGAATGTCTTGAAAATTGATTGGAAATAATTAAGAAAATTTGTCCACTTTAAAGGGATACGCAACCAGGCGGCTGTGGGGAAAGTCAGGATTACGTACGCCCCGTTCGTTGGACGCGTCCGTTGGACTACTGGGATTATATTTCGGACTGCACGAAGCCGACCGAATCTCGCACGAGAGCTCGAGCTCAGGCGGAGCGTGCATGTTGCACAGCGACTAGTCTGTCCGAAGATTGCACCCCACGGGGCAACGGCATGATCAGGTAACGAACACGGTGCCCTCTCGCGGCATAAAAACGTCCACAATCTGCGATTGAGTATCCCTTTAAGTGTGTCTTTACAGAACTTGCTCTTTAAAAGGTCCCTTCTGTTTCTTTAATAATGTATCTGTTTAATTTAATAATGAAAAGCACATTCATCTGAAACAAGTTATGACACTTCCTGCTCCTTATGATGATGTGAAGAGCTATAGCATCTGATGCATTTAATATTCGAATGAAATGTTATCAATTTAGAGTGAAAAATAAAGTTCAAACGTCAAATTAAGTGTATTTAAATATATTGTTTTATTGGACCTTTTGATTTTGGTAAACTGTTTACAATGCTTTTGATTGATTTTGAGTCATAACCCTCATAAGTTAAATTAAACCTTTAAGCTCAATAAAATTAAACGTGATGTGAATGACTACATAACCTTAACAGGAGTATTTTTGAATTACCTTATGTTACAAAAAGTAAGTGTTAATCAAACTGATGAATTATTCAGTGTGTCGATGGAATGAATATCATTTAAAGGCTAGATACAATATTCTCCATTAGTTTAAATTATACTCATACGTTTGGAAATATATCTAGACTTTAAGTTATCACTTTCGAAATGCAATTTGGTGGTGTGTAGATTCATGCAATAGATACAGTTATAGTCTTATACTGTTATTCATTAACGTCATACATTTCATATTCGTTGAATTGATCACGTGGTAATTTTATGTTTATTTCTTCATTTTTTTATTAAATCATTCGATCTCCAGTCTGAATTACACAAAATATTAGCAAATTGCCTATGTAAATAATATAATGATATAATATTCTTAAATTTTGGTGAATAGTAAATGGCAAGTTTTGTGCACTAATTTCTTCTTCTTTTTTTTTCTTTTTTTTATAACAGAAAATGTAAAACAAATTTAATAACAACATTTATTGAAGTTGAGAGTTCTTGTATATTTTCGTCCTGCTTGAGATATGAGTTGTAATACTTTCACTGCATCTATTCTTTTGTCTAAAAACAAAATGTAATTATATTTGATTTCAAATAATAAATGCAGCCATTGAAACAAATATTGTACATTTGCCTCTTTTGTTATTCTATAGGCTCCCCACATTTTACATTTTCTTTTCTTTCCTTTTTTTGCCAGTTGTTCCTATATCTCTCGAACCATTTTACTTACTTTACCTAATTGATTTGAGTTCTTCACCCTTACGTTTTGAAATTGACTCTCATGCTTATAAAATCTGAATTTTGTGTTTCTCAAGTTTAACAGAGTTTCTTTTTAAAAGTTGAAAAATACCAATAAATTACAGATCGATATTCAAGCCACACCAATGAAAGTTTAGCAGTGGCGGGGGGGAGGGGGACATTGAGATGCAGATGCAGAAAGAGAGAGAGGGGGGATTATGCATTATGGTATGATTATGTATAAAAGTCATATTATGATATAACGTCTTCTCAGGGCAAAAAGGGCTTTTACTGTATGCTCATGAGTGTCATCGGGTATAGAGAAGATAAACGAGAGAAAAGACTAAGAGAGAGAGGGGGGAGAGGGTGAGAGGGGTGGGAATGGGAGAGAGAGAGGGAAGGGGGAGGGAGAGGGGAGGGGGGAGAGAGAGTTGAAGGCTACAAAACGAGAGACATTATTGAGAAATACAGTATACGAATATCAAAAGAAGGAAGCATTCATGGTCTATATAGACACGAATTACACTATGGTAGGCATTGTTCTATAATAGCTATATCTCACACATACGCCATTTGCATGTATTCCTACTTTTAGGATGATGAAACACAATATTATAACGCTATAGCTATGGAGTTTTATACAACACCTGAGTAGATCCTTGTAATTTGATTGGAGAATAATAGGTCACATGTTATTAAATATTTGTTCCATTCCATGGTTTAGCGCTAGCTAGCGTGCATTTTTGTTCCATACGATTTTTTCCATTCAACGCCTCAACCTTTTCAGTGTATTAATGCGCGGCTGCGATACAGCGCACGTAATGATACTACCGGACTTTGCCCATAGATCTATGTGTTATTTTACGCTCGCGAGCGACCGGACGATGTTGAGCTGCTGTAGAGGAAAGAAGTGTATTTGATTAAAGTTTCTTGTCAACTTTAGCCACAACATTATACGAGTACGTCTATTAGTTTAGGTGATTGTTTGAGTGAGTGTGGCCATTTCCATGTTAAGCACAATATACTTTTGTGAGAGAATCCACCGAGTGAAGAGATAATTGAGAATTTGGTTGAGCGTGAACTGGGCTCTGACTGACTGCTCATTGGCAGACGCTACCCCGACAGGGACCAGTTACGTTACATTTATAAATAAATTATATTTTATTGTACAAATAACATGGATAATAATAATAATAATAATAATAATAATAATACAACGCACTTATATAGGATCTACTCAGATGTTGTATAAAACAAATAATGAATTTTTTTCATTCGTGCAATGGAAAGAATATTTCCATTCGTTGAAAGATGGAATCTGTTCCATCTTTCAACTCATGAAAATATTCTTTCCATTGCACTCATAAACATTCATTATTTGTATACTATTCTCCCCTATTCTCAATGAAACAGTATTGTATTGGGCCTGGAGTAGAGAAAAAAAAAGAAACAAAGCGAAAAAGAGGGGTCTGGCAAAAAAATCCACAAACGGGCCTGATCTTAAATCAATGCATTATTTCCATGAAAACTAAGCGAAATGGATACATGCCTAATATCAATATGAAGAATAGCAATAATGCATCAAGATGGCATCAAAGAACAATACCACACCGAGCGTAAGAATAATAACTACTAGTCCGTTTCTTTGGCAAACGTACAACACAAACACTAAATTAGCGCGACGGGACACTAATCATTAAAATAAATTATTACCATAGCATGAGAAGAATTCATATCGAAATTGTGGGCCATTACGTCGTGGTGTTTACGACCGTTTTGACTCAGACCAAGAGATCCGTTTAATCGAAAGGTTCGTACGGTTTTAGATGCAGGGTATGTGATATGTAAAACACCATTGTTTCTGATGGAAGATTGTATATATAAAGATGAATCTAATTGCCCACCTCTAGATTTGTATGTATTAATTTACATACTGATATCATAATGCAACGAAAGTAATATAACAAGAAGAATTACCTTGTTTGTTTAAATCATCTGAATTCTTGCTCTACCATTGGCCGGTGACAAACAAAATAGGTGTTTGCAATCGCACATTGCTCCACCAATAAGCCAGTTATTAGTTAATGGTACAAAATCAATGAACCTGAAATGACCACAATTTGAACGCGCAAGAGCGCTACTAGTTGTTTAAGGCCACCGCACACCTTACGATCGGTCTGCCATTCGATTTCAGAAGAAAATGTAATATCATTTGACAAATCATTTAAAAACGAAAAAATATTTTTGATTGAGGCTGTGAATAGTCATACAGATAGTAAAATCGACAATACGGGCTTTGCCGAGTTTTCTTGTCGGTGGAATGGCCAAATCGGCTCCGAGTCGCAATGACGTCACAAAAATCGTACGACTGCCTACGATATGAAAATAATTTTGCCCTTATTCCCTGTAGAAAGCTGGCAGCTCACCAAAACCCTATGTTTAATATTCATACTACTTTTCAGAACCTGAATAGGGTAGATTTCATTTGTTAAAATAATTCACTATGACCTTTATCTGCACATGTGCAGATTATATTTACGAACTGGTTTATTGTATATGGTGGTCAATCATATCAGTTCTTAGTGCAGTCATCAGTCATTCTAAATGCATAAGAAATTATGCGCTACCAGAATTCGTAAAGGATCTTTTCTCGCTTTTCCGACAAATAAGTACAGAGCAATGTAAAAGGCAATTCCACAGTAACTGAAGGACATTCAGACACATTTCATAAACTTCAAACCATAACTAATAAAAGCATAAATATAAAAAAACTTCAAACCATAACTACATTTATTTTTCTTTATTTTTTTTTTAAATGGTAGAACATTTCAAACATCAGAGATGTAAGATGAGATCAACAGCTTTGATTTTCAAAAAAAAAAATCTGTTATTGCCAAGTAGTAATTAAAGATAAGTATGTCCTTCCGTTACCGAACTCATTAATATGCAAATTTCATTACTACTTATAATGGTTTTTGTTTAATCAAAGGCAGTTGATCTAATCTCTGATGTTTGAAATGTTCTACCATTACAAAAAAATTGTAGTTATGGTTTGAAGTCGGTAAAATGTGTCTGAATGTCCTTCCGTTACCGTGGAATTGTCCTAAAAGACAAAAAGGGAAACTGATTGTATTTTACAACAATTTTCACGCATGAAATTGAGGAAAGAAGACATTTGTGTTATTATTAGACAGTGTAATCAATTTTCTACAATTTTTTTCTCTGTGTGTGTCTGGTAATGTCTGGGAACAAGCAAAACCCATAGGCCTTGTAAACATTCAATTTCGCTACGTTGCGATACATGCCTAGTTGATTTTGCCCTCAACCAACAAAAAGAGAACAAGAGAGAAAATGAGATGGATATAAAGGGAACATCATCAATAATTCAGCGATTCTTTTTTCGTGACAAACAAAAATATATCGATGATTTTTGTATCTCTCTGGAAAAAATAACTCCTCACACCGAAGAGGATGTAAAATCAATATCGGAAATATTGCGTATCAGATAATTTCTGCCAGGTAGGAGAGAGAAAGTCAGGGAGATGACAGAAGATTTGGGTCGATGCATTCACGAGTTTGGCCGAAGGCCATTTCGACGTCATGGACGAGTTGGAAAAGTCACGGGAAGTTGCCTACACAGGAATATCGATTGGGTGGTATCGGGTGTCAGTGGAGGTAATCACATGCCTATATCTGTGGTGACATGACGTTTTTCGAAGGTTCATAATCCCCCCCCCCCCCCCCTCAACTGGGTATTTACTCCTCAAGTCCAATAGAATTACTGGTAGAAAATAACTAATCAAATTAAAATTGATATTAAAAACACTAACTAATCAAATTAGTGAAAAACTTTATCTGTTCTCCTTTCGGTTCATCACTGTACTCAAAAACAAAGTAAATAGGGTATACTGTCATACTAAGAAGATCGCTTATATCGGAATTTTTTAAACTCCCTTTTGACATTTTAAAGATTATTGGACTAACTGATGCCTTGAAGAGAGGTGTAGATAACGACCTAAAAGACTGATACAGTTTTGTCCCAAAGCTCTGCAGTATCGTCTCAGATATATGAATAATTTACACACTCAAGCCTAGACAGATAGACCACTCCGGGGAATCAAGAAAGCGATCTTTATGAGCAGGTGGTCCTTATCTGCGGTCATTTTGAATCAGAGCAACAGTAAGGATTTGTTTTTTAGATGTAAAATTCAGACCTGCCCCTATCCCATTACGACTATCTGTTGCTGTTGCTTTTGTTGTAAATATTAAGTTATCAAATAAAGACAGGCTTAAGGATCGTTGCATCATTCGGAGGGGGAGGGGGCAATACCAGAAAAGGGCAAAAGAAAGAAAGTTCCTCCTGGGGGAAAGAATGAGGTTGGCACAATTTTGATACGCATTCCACTTATATAAGGGTACATTTTTCTTCCTTTGCAGGATCATCTGCTACTAAAAAAGATACAGAAAGTGAAAATCATAGAAATAAACCGATGAATATCCCAAAACGCTCTATAACACAGATGTATAATTCTGCGATCAATACTAGTATATTTTTGTCCAACAGTGAAAATATTCACTTGATTTCAGTTTACAAACTCTACGTTAACTAGAGATGGCGCTATTCGACAAAAAGGAGATCAAAATCAAAATTTTTAGATTTAATTTAGACCCGTAGAGCCACTAGTTTTTATTAGCGTGGGGTTTTTTGTCGAGTTGAACCCCCCCCCCCCCCCCCCCCCGATAGAAGTGACTGTACTGATCTAGGGTCTGGGAGGGGGTATGGGGGTTGGGGGAACAATGCAGCATAAAATTGGTTGAGATTTCATACAAAAACCTGTACCAAGACCATTTGAGGCAAAATGTTTGTAGAGGTGTTGTGGATCAGTGGATAAGTCCCCGGACTGTGAACCACGAGGTCCGGGGTTCTAATCCCACCGCAGCACTAGCGTCCTTTGGCAAGACGTTAATCTACATTTGCCACTCTCCACCCAGGTGTTAAATGGGTACCCGGTAGGATGGCGAAAGGGTAATGTCCTTTGCTTAGCACGTGTGCGCTTAACAGGCGACTGGCTGGAATGCTCCCCAGGGAGTGGAGAATGTGCATACACTGTGTGCGGGCGTGCCAGAATCCAGTGACCGGGGTAATAATATATATCGATATATAGCGCTTTGAGCCAGCACTTGGAAAAGGCGCTTTATAAATGCCAGGTATTATTATTATTATTAATGAATATAGCGAATCGGGAGAGCGTCGTTTATTAAAGCATAGTTTCATAAATCTAATATGTTTTTACGAACAAAATCACGGTGAGCATTGTCAAACTAATACGGTATGTACGGGTTTTCTTCAACGACATCCTCTTTTGCTCCAAGACAGTACAGTGTTTCATATGTACACACGGAAGAGAAGAAATGGTTCTGATACTCACCCATGACAGTACCACATGCAAGATTTATTCTGTATAAAGTAAACTTAACTGAATCTTTACTGAATTAAGAAGACGGGGCACAGAAATAAAATAAAACCGTTATCAGTTCTAAAAGGGGGGCACAATGTATACTTTTCTTTCAAAGGGGGCCGCCCCCCCCCCCTTAATCCGCCACTGCGTTATGAGATATTTTTTAGGCCTGGAAAATGGAATGGGGCCGTGGCCGATTCGGCCCCCTCTGGCTTCAAAAGGGGACCAGGCCGATTCGCCCCCCCCCCCACTTCCCTTTTCAGGCGTTAAAAAAAATCTCATAACGCAGTGGTGGATTTAGGGGGCTTCCCCCCCCCCCCCTTTTAAAAAAAGTATACATTGTGCCCTCCCCCCCCCCTTTTTTTTTACACCAACCGACCTAATTTAGACCTTTTTTAATTTTTTTTTCTTGTCAGAAAATTTGAGTGCCCCCATCCTTTCACAAAATCCTGGATCCACTCCTGATTTTAATGATAATACTAATATTAATAACAACAATATTTAGAAAAATTCAATGCACCCTTTCGGAAAAACGGGTCGGGGTGGCTTTTGACGAATGGTGGCGTTCCAATCTACGCGTCGTGACGTGACGCAACCCACCCTTTCGATACAAGTCGTAAATAGTTATCAGAAACTAGCCACAAATCACAGTTCAGTTTGATTAATCTAGAATAGATCTTGTGTCTGCATTCCACCGTGAATAAAGGATGAGTAGATTTACTTGGTAATTATTTAAAAAAGAAACATGCTATTCTGGGAGGGTCTGACACAATGACAGTATTCTGGCATGTATTCAGTCAAAAGCTTATTAGACTACCGTCGTTGTGCATTGATGACACACTTCCATCTGCGCCTGTTTGACAAGGAATAATAGAGGGCTTGCAAGGTATTTGTATAATTAACACATGAATGTTAGATTTCAGCATGGCAGCCACATAGCCCAGATAAAATAGCAAGCTCCTCTATTATGTCTTGTGAAACAGGTGCAGATGGACAATGGGTGTGTTTACATAATCCTGACATTAACATTTGAATACTTTTGAGATAGCAATACAATTTTCACAATTTAATATCTTATTTTTGAAATGGTCATTTGACACCAACTTGCACTCCCAGAAAGTTACAATATTCATAATTGTGCTATATATGTCAATTTGTTTTGATTTGAATGAGATACTTTGGACTTATTAAAGTTGAATTTTTCTTTTTAAGTTGTTTTCTCTACATCCAGAACATTTTTAGCAGCAAAGCTTGGTTTAGGGGCACTTTGGTGGAGTTTTTTTTCAGGGGCGTGTTACACCCCCTTCCCGATGGAAATTTTTGTCAGTTTTTATATTTTTGTAATGTTCATCAATACCTCTTCTTTTTGACAAATTTAGTGGCTCTGTTCAGGCTGACAAACTTTTGTTAATGACATGGATGGTCTAAGTAAGTGAGTTCAAATCTCATATGTAAAATGGGGGGAATATTTCGGGACAGGCTCTTTGTCCCATTATACATGTTATAAAAGCAACCAAGCGAGTACCAATTTTGTAAAATTGCAGAAAGGGTATCTGTGTAAAGAACACATGAATGGTAAATTTTACCATGGCAGTCACATAGCCAAGATGGGGTCCGCTCGCTAGTCATAAGGACCGCTATTCATAATGGAGAAAAAGGCCCATTATTCATAAGGGTCATTAATCATAAGGACTGCTATTCATAATACGAGAAGATGATCTCTATTCATAATACGGAAAGAGGGTCGCTATTCATAATACGGATTGAGGGTCGCTATACCCTCATATGTATTATGAATAGCGACCCTAATTTCGCATTATGAATAGCAACCCTCTTTTCATATTATGAATAGCGACCCTCTTTCCGTATTATGAATAGCGACTCTCTTCTCGTATTATGAATAGTGGTCCTTATGAGTAATGACCCTTACGACTTTATGAATAGTGACCCTCTTTTCGTTTTATGAATAGCGGACCTTCAGGTATAGGAACTTACACGTTATGAATAGCGGTCCTTATGAATAACGGTCATTATGACTAGCGGTCCTTATGACTAGCGAAGTTGCCCGGCCCAGATAACTAGCAAACTTCTCTATTATGCCTTTTCAAACCGGTAAAGACGGTGAATAGATGTATTCACATACATAGTTTTGGCTACTTTTTGAGGAAGCAATACATTTGCACAAGTCATTGATGAAATGATCATTTGACACTAAATTGGAACTCGACATAATTATTACAATATCCCAAATTACACCATGTAAATTTGAACTGAATAGACCTGTTTACTAATTTCATGCATACTTCTTGAACAAAAGTTTCTCTTGATGACTCTAAAGCTTGCCAGAGGCTTACCCGACATAGCAACAACTAATGTATGGAAAGTGGAATCCATCCATACATACAGATGCCATTGTTCATAGCAAATGCACTAACTAGTAAATTGGTAACTAAGGATTCTGGAGAGAAATATCCATAAATTAAAATACATTATTTAGTAACCAGGTCTATTGAATAAAACATTTTTGAGTGATTAAAGTTTAAAGGTAACAAATAGAATGCTGTTTCTTTATATCCAAAATTCGTCAAATAGTACTTTGGCGTTTTTCAGGGGGTCTGACACCCCCTTTCCTGATGGAGATTTTTTTAAGTTTATATATTTATGTAGTGTACAGCCACACCTCTTCCTTTTGAAAAAGTGGTTTTAGAGGGAAAAAAATTGTCCCCAATTGTTTGAGGGGCGTCTGACAACCCATCCCGACAGAAATTTATGTCAGTTTTTTTGTGTTTGTAGTTTCCGGTTATACTACTTCCTACTGGCATAGTGCATGCATGGGGTAGATAGGATGAAATCGACCCGACTTCTGGGGGGCTCCGGTCGCTAAACCCAGCTGCTATACCATTTTGGTCAATGACTTATTGTCTATGTAATTTAGACTGGTCAAATTTTAGGAGAAAAAGGCGGGGGAAATTTCGAGACAGGCTCCCAGACTAATAATTTTTGTGTCAAAATGATCTATGCTTTTCAGGTTGCTCTGTTATACATGACAATTTCTCATTGAGAATTTCAGCTGCTAGCTACCACAACATACAATAGCGCCAGCTTGCTATCAATCACGTTTTGAAAGCCTCTCTCCAAGTAAAAGCAATTCAAAAGTCAAGACAGTATTGATTTGTATCAATATTTTGGTTTCTGCGTAGATCTATCATTTTTTTTCAGTTTTCTCATTCCTTTGATAAAGTATGCAATCAACATAATTTTTCCATGCGCGGAGTTTGATCGCGGAGTGTGATCGCGGAGTGTGATCCTGAGTTTATATTAACCCCAATTATTGAATATTAAAATTCAATTAGGGTGTGTACGAAATAAGTATGTGTTATGAAAAAATGAGGAAGCAATATGTTACACATTACGTTAATTATAATTTTGTACATTGTGAATTATCCTGCACTATTAAGAGTGACGATAAAGGAAATTGCTGAATATATGTTTGCATCATACACTTCAGTTTCTAAACTAAAATTTTAAGTTGCAAACTATACAGGCAGGCAAGAATTTCGAATATTATGCACGGTTGTAAAAGGGTATCGCATAGAACACATAGTTATGTATTTTTAATTTTTAATTTGATTATGTATTTTAATGGGAATTGAAATTCAGTTGCTTCCATTTATTCCAATAGCAATATTGGAGCACAAGGAATTAAAGTTTGTCTTTAAGATTGCTTTATTTTTCCTCACTATATAATATGAAATCAGCCATTCGCTTATTGTGTGGTAACATCTAAAATGATATAAAACTCGTCGGATATGTATTTAAACAGATTCCCTGATCTAACTCTTTAGGCCAGTTGCAGAAGTTATTTTGATTAAACTAGAAATGAATACACTCTTATCATACATTCTCATACTAAATTTTCGATGGCTGATAGAAAAACAGCATGCGGCACTCATGTATTATAGCTGTGTGGTTGCGAATGACATCACGATGAACCATCGGGAAACAGGACTCCCTAATTCTGATTTGAGTTGACTCTAATACAGTCTTTGGGCCAAGTTCAGCGCCATTCCCTCAAACAGGCTAATACGGCGTGCAGTACTGGTCTCTGGTAAAGCGGACAATTTCCGTTTTTCTTCCGACGCTTTGGTTTCACCAGCGATGTCCGCTTCTACCTTGAAAAATTTCGCCTGCCGAGCAGGGGATAAATGAATAGGAAGGATGGGCGAGAAGAGGAATGGGGAGGGGGTGAGAGGTAGTGGAAGAGGGAAAGGTAGAGAGAGAAGGGGAGAGAGAGAGAGAGAGACCAAAATAAGATTCAGATTCAGAATCAAAATACATTTATTTCTCTCTTGTATCATATGAATTTAGAATTAATGTTTACATTTACATACTCGGAGGAAGGAGACGGAATTTCCTATAAAGGCACGAGTTTGATAATGCGGTCGCCAGAAAAATGCATAAATACGTTAAATAACAATACATATTTTCAAATAATAATAATACGAAGCATATAAGTAAATATATATTTTATATATAAATAATTATGAAAGAGAGATAGATATAGAGGAAGGGAAGGGAAAGTGAATAGGGAAACGAGAGGATTCCTTTTTCCAATATTTGGCTTCAGCCCATGCGTTTCAAAACATATCAACAGGAATTCATGAAATATTAAAGTGAACGCATCCTACAGTACAATAAGAAAGGCCTAATACACGGTCCAATAATGCAGTAATCATGCAGTCTTAAAAACAAAAGCAATTAAACTTATATTGAAAATGAAGAAATTTTCTTTCACAAGAAAGTTGTAAGCCTAGATTTATTTCAAAGTGGTTATTGAAGGCTCATGTACATGATGTAAGGGAACACATATCAAATTAAGATGGTGTGCATTTCAAAAGTGTTGAAACTAAAGCATCAAATTGTTACACTGTCTTGTCTAATATAAATAAATGAACATTCGCATTATCAAATAGTAATATAAAGAGTAAATTTACTCATTATAAAACGAAATTCACCTACCTTTCTACTTATAGGGACCTGATCGCGCCATGATAACCGACGAATCCCTTCCTCGTCATCAAATTGATTGAGGGCGCCCTGGTGAAATTCGGGTTTCTTCTTCATCGGAGGCGACTGATTGGTAGTTTTTGGTCGCAATTTTGATGTCGATTGATCCAATCGCCCATCTGCCGAAAAATATATGATTAGATTACCTTTCTATTCTGTTTTTTCCATCAAGAAGAGTTATCCACGGAATGTCGTTTAGTATCATTCCATCATTAAAATATAGAATCAAGGCCAATCAATCAATCAATCACATGACGCTGGTGAGGAGGCTGTTCATTCCTTGTTGATATGAAATGTCAAATACTGAAAAATGAGGAGGATATTCAAATAGGATATTTTATGATTAAGTTGGGATTAATAATATAACCTTCTACTTGGCCTATTTTTTAAGCATAATGAGTAAATAACACATCTTAAGTCTCGTTCGCATGCCTTGGTAATCCGCCGCGGCAAAATGCGGTTCACATTTTGTGTATCTTATAATCCGTGCTTAACACATAGATAGGTGAGTACGTGCATCTACACTGTCTTTTCATCCCCACAAGCCATGCATTTACACGTCAAGAAAACCGTTACGGTATGGCTAGTCATGTGTTAACATACCTTTACCGATTTTCATGTCAACTTTGATTTTGCTACATTAACTCAGGCTACAATGAGAGATTTGCTGTTACATCCCTCCTAGCCTCTTGTCGAGGCCCTGGCGCTGTTGAAATCCTTGGCGATATGGAGGCAAAATTTCTGGCGAGCGAAGCGAGCCAGAAACACCGAGGCGCTTGCGCCGAGGGCCTCTTGACACCTGATCTGAATTTCTTTTGTATTTCATTGTTTTGACGAATATTCCGACCAAATTTTGGTCGGTGAAAATCATCCAATAAGCGCGAGCTACCATGACGTAATGTTAAATATTCATGAGTCGACTGCACGCTATATCTTACATATTAATTAATCGCAGTTCAAAATTGCGGTTAACGTTTCTTCCACGACGAGTGATGACGATATTTGTAAGAGCTTAGAATATACCGCTAGAATGTTGAAGATTGACAGATTCAAAGATTTGCAAGTTGATGCAATCAAATCTGCACTTAGAGGACAAGATGTTTTTGTGAATCTGCCTAGTACTGGCTATGGAAAAAGTGTTATTTTTCAAGCGCTATCGCTCTACATGTGCTGATTACCTCCGTGGGCCAGGGATGCAGAGTGAGAGACTGCTGCGCTGCTTCGCGAGCTGGGCGCGGCCAGGCGGATCCCCCAGGGCCTTGCCGGGCAGTGAAGTTGCTGGTAACTCCTTGGTTACTTCAGAATTGATGGAGATGCATCTATTGTTGAACGGTGACTTTTATTGCCCATTCTTCATTATTTGTAAATATATGATGATGTCTTGAGAAATATGTACATTTGGCTTATTTCAAATTACCATGGTTTGTAAGCTAGAGATCGAATTCTTCATAATGTGCTTGTCTGTGAATGTATTTTGAGAAGAGATTTACGTAATCCCCCCCCCCAAAAAAAAAAAAAAAATAATAATAATAATAATAATAGACTAGTCCAGAACTGAAGTTAGAAATCCTTGAGATTTCATTGGCCAATTTGCTGGGCGATCGCCGCGGTTATCTAACTATTCACGTTTTCATGCATAATTCAGTAGGAAATCGTGCCTCATGAATATATAAAATTCAGGTCGGGTGTCAAGAGGTCCTCGGCGCAAGCGCCTCGGTTTTTTGCCTCCATATCGCCAAGGATTTCAACAGCGCCAGGGCCTCGACAAGAGGCTACATCCTTCCTAGATATATTTATTCATCAATTTTTGTCTTTCAATATGGTGATAACCTTACCCATTCGCTCAGGATTGTTATTATATTTCACTTGTTCCCTTTGAAGATCCACCTGGTTTGATCTTTGACTATTACTTTCACTTTGTCGATTGACTCTCCTTCTTCTTCTCTTTGCGAGGGATACAGGGACGTCGAGATGGTGCAACTCAAAGAATGCTGCCATGTCAAATTCGTGATAGCATCCCAAAAAGTCTAAAGGTGCAGCCATTTTTTCATCTGGTCTGACTTCCTCGATGTTCTCATTCTTGCTCGGAAGAGGTTCTCCGAGGACGTCGCGTAACACTGGATGTGCAAACTGAAAAGAGCGGGCGCGTGTGCTTTTAGCATGAGTGTGTAATTGGGTGCGACTGGATACTGTCGGGGCACTCCAGCTACTATCAGAACAAACGACATGAGAAGATTTTAAGACCCTACCAACTCTGTGATCAACCTCCCCGTCAGAATCGCTGGAGGGTATTTCTCTTCCTCCTGCAAGATTCTTTTTCAATCTCTTGAACGACTGCTTGTAGAATTTGATCGTGTTCTTGGGGTTTAATGGTAAAGCCTCATCACTGTCGCTATCAATGACTGACGACCAATCGGACGAATTAAGTGACTGACTCGGAAGGTTTTCAGTGGTTAACTTTTGGTCAAGGACTCGCTCGGAACCCGTCCCTTTTGGAAAACTTTGTGTCGTTTGTGTCCACGTGTTCAAGGAAAATGGTTGCTGTCGGAAAGATTGCTGGGTTGTTTTCGATGTTTGAGTGCACACATTAGCATGGATTCTCCGACAATCTTTTTCAGTTCCATATGGTAAAGTCGCTTTTATTCCAGAACCGATTATGTCTGTTTGTGTCTCTTGTTGACTCGTACTGTCATAAGGTTGTGTTTGCGCTTGAAGAGCTGAAGGAACAGCTTGGATCCCCCTATCTCCTAAGTCGCCTGTTGAATCATGTTCAATGTTAGTATCTTCCTTGTGAAATGACTGAGCTGGAATGCTGGCAGCGATCGTAGAGGGAAGTTTCTCACCTGGCGGTTCGTATGTTTGTTTCCATAATGGTGGATAGCTTTTGTAAGGAGTCCCTTCCGTCGCCACTTCAAGGGATATCTTATCAGCGAACCCAATCAGAGCCTTATTACGACCTCTCTTCTGTCCGGCAGCTCGGGGTATCGGTGACATCAGTTGTCGATGAATGCTTGGGTGAATCTCCAAATATTTCCCTTCATCTTTAATTTCCATCTCTGTTATCTCCCTGCTTCTGTCTTTGTTTTCTGCTGTTTTCGTTTGCTTGTCATGCTTAACATTAGATCCCAGGTCACCATCTGGTGATTTCCTGTCAATGTTATTTAGGCTTAGTCGCTTGCGCAGAAGATCTACAGGAGATGCGTTGCTGTAACGGGTTGCCCCGACTGTCCTGTTTTCGAACTCTCCCGAGGTCTCAAAGACAGGAGGGGGCAGCGGCGAAGGTGTGTCATTTTCCTGGTACATCTTTGCAAATTCATGTTTCGTTTCTTCTTCGTTTTGAAGCTCAAATTTTATCTTATCAAGAAAAGGATTAGTTCCATGGATGTAAACGGGTTTTTCGTCTTTATCCGTGGACATGATTTTATTACCAAACGGCGCTGCATTGTCCGTACCTAACGGCTGGTAATGCCGAGCTTTTTCTGCCATCCCTTGTCTGAATTTGACCTCAAATAAGGCACGATTTTTCAAGAAGCGGAGTCTTCTCCTATGACAGGGGAGCAGTTCCGAATCCGGGTGACCATCGTCCCTGGATCCCAATCGGCCATCACGCAGGTCTTTAGTTGGAATCGAAGAGTCGCGCAGGGGCTTTGAAATTGTTCCTTTAGTATTGGGACTATTACACAAAATGACGTTACAAGATTTGCATCGGTTTGGTGTGGTCTGAGTTATCTGTTCGCGCCCTTGCACAAGCGTTCCAAGAATGGGGCCAGTTCCATCACTCCTCTGACATTGGCAGGACTCACCTTCAGAGGGCGCCAGACGGGGACATATTGGATGTGAAGTCTGACGGACACAGCGGTGGCATAGACGACTGCAAAAGAAAAAAAAGAAAAATGAAAGTCATTTATGGCAAAGACCCCTCCCCCCATCGAATGGTGAAAATGACGGGGAAGGAGAAAGGGAACGTAAAAAAGGGTGACATGACACCCACCCTCAGTGAATGGCCTTATTGATTTATTGAGGTGCCCCTCAATTCAATTCAATTCAATTCAATTCAGAACAACATTTTATTTCCTTCTGATCTGTACATACATGAAATTACAAACAAACAGAACAATTGAAAGAGGAATAAGGCTGAAAAGCATAACAATAATAATAATAATAATAATAATATGTTTATAAGAGCACTATTTTCTGTCTGCAGACAACATATATATGAATTAATAACTCGAAATTTAAATCATAAGTACAAGGAATAAGATGGTGTGCACCTCCTTTGACCGACCGACACCTGGCTCCTTCCAGCATATTATGTGTTAACACATGTTTTCAGTACGATCATGATTTTCAGGTTTGTTTTCAGTACGGTCTTAAACTGGTCGACGGATTGGGCGTTATGAATTTGGGCCGGTAGTTTATTCCAGAGGATAGGAGCAATTGCGGAAAACGCTCGATCACAGTATCTTGTGGAAGTGCGAGGTCCAGGAGTTTACAGAGAGGTATAAGATGATCGGAGGGGTCTCGAGGAACTAGAAGAACGTAAGGAAATAAGATCTGCAAGATACTTAGCGGCTTGACCGTGGAGACAACAATGCTTGTGATAGGGGATTCCCGTTTACAAAAATGACAAAACATTTAACAAGTCAAAAAGATATATCCAATACATTTATATAATATAAGAAGATAGAAAGGGATAGAAAGAAAGTCAGATAGGATAGGGGATATAATACCATGAACAATTTGAAAGATATGTTTGTAATTTCATAAACTGACCACTGTTAATTCGTATAAATCAAGTACAAATAATACAATCTATGTGAATACTGACAACGTATATTTTTAGAATGAAGCCAGGGTAATTTACATGTGAATTTCAAATATAAATATAATAATAAGAGAGGTCAAACTATGATTTACACCTTTAGAAAAGAAAAAAACGAGTGCATTTTTCGCTAAATCGCTAATGAACAACTTTTTAAAATCTACTTATACAGACTTTACTTTGCTAAGAGATTAAATGTTTAACCAGGATAAGGTGTAAGTTCTGTATTTATTCGAATGCATATAGTTTGCAATGGACCTATGCTTACGTTTTAGCATGTTTAGGGTAACACTTTGTTAGGATAAAGAGCAGATGAACACGAGAATGAAGGAAAAGAGTGATCCTGGTCATCTACAAACTCTTTGTAACCACTCTTTGATATTATAAAAGTCACAAATACACTCTTAGAAATATTGGGCAAAATTTTACCCAAATTTTACCCAACATGAGGGTCCTTATGAGTCGGACCAACTTTTGGGTAAACTTTACCAATTTCATTCTTATTTTTGACCAATGTTGGGTAAATGCATGTAAAAGTTGAGCAAGATTTAACCAACCTATGCCCAATCTTCATTTACCCAGTGGCATTTACCCAACATTTCTAAGAGTGTAAAGAAAAAACATAATGAAATAGATTGAATAGGAACATCTTGTTTTCAGAACTATATTTTATTATCTTGCTGTGGCCGGTATTTGTTTGTTTCAGAATTTTAACAAAACATGAACGATCCTTACTTTCTAACCGGTTGTATACCTCTACACTGGCCCAGCAAAAAAAAAAAACGTCGTGGATATGAGCAACAAACAATTTCATTATCATGATTAATATAGTTTGTTATCTAAGTCAGGGGCGGATCCAGGATTTAGTATAAGGGGGGCACACAATTGCAGGTTTGTCAACTTTTGGAAAAGGTAGACCCGTAATTTTTTGGTCTTGCCAGCTTCTCGAAAAGTCGCAGTAGGGGGTCCACTTTCCCTCCATAATTCGCTGACAGGCAACAAAAAAAAAAGTTTTTCATTCTAAAAGGGGGGGCACAATCGACAAAAGGGCGGATCCTCTATGGTCAAAATGCATACTTTTCTTCCAAAAAGGGGGGGGGGGGCACGGGCCGGAAGTCCCCCCCCCCCCGGATCCGCCACTGATCTAAGTAACAACTGTGACAAAATTATAGTGGATATAGCTGACTTTTAATCTTCTTATTACACACACTTTAAACTTATAGAAAACTGCATTTTTCTTGAAAAAGGTGTAAGGCTTCATTTTCCTTCATTCATGCTCATTTTTTTTTTACTTCAGTTTTTAAAGCTCATCAACATTTTCGAAGCAATCTATAAATAAAGAACGGGGGTGAACAACACCTCAGATTGTTATTTAATTATAGTGATACAAACGAGCTCACCAACAGAGTGCATTTCATAATACTGATTTTTTTTTTTTTTTTTTTTTTGGTATGGTTTCGGTTAATTTGAGGTCTATATCAGAACGTTTATGAACCACAACAAGAAAGCAGATACGCAACTAACATTCCTAAAAACTATGCAAAAATGCCTTTGTTGAGAACAGTAACGTAGCTACTGGGAAACGGGCAGGGGTGTCGATCCGTCTTCATGATTTGGGGGGGGGGGGGGTGACCGGCGAGGGAGCGAAGCCAATGGCGTATCTATGGATTATGGTCCCCGGGGCAAACAATGCAGTTATTAAGCAGGAGTCAACTTACATGATATAGGAGGTATTTTGAGCAGGTTTTTGACCCTATATGCCTTTCTTTCTTTCTCTTTTCTCACAGCGCATAGAGACATATTGTGATGTGCGCTTTATAAGTATGGTATTATGATTATTATTATTATTATAGCGAGCAAAGCAATACATGTACATCTTTATTTTTTTCAAACTTTTTGAACCCTTTAAGCTATTGAAGAACTGTACTGGGGCGCGAAATTACGAGATCCTTAAAGAAAGTAATTGTGCGAGGGAGCAAAGCGGCCGGGCTTTGGAGAATTTTCGCATTTCAAACCTTCAAAAACTGCATTTCTATAGTGCATTTACCCTGCAGATTTGGGGGCACATAATCCGTAAGGATTATGATTTTTCTTCATTTTCCCCTTTTTTCTTTCTCTCCTTTGCGTTTTTTGCGCCCCCTCCAGGTGCTGCCCGGTGCACGTGCCCCCCTGTCCCCCCCGATACGCCACTGAGCGAAGTGACCAAGCGGAGGAGGGCGATACCCCCTCCCACATCAGGGGCTTTTTCCAAAATCCGTCTATAAAAGTTGCATTTTAGAGCATCCCAAAATGTTTTTTGATGAAAAGAAGGAATTGCACGGATCTACGCCAATGTCAATTGGCGTAGATTTATTCAACCGAATAAAATTTGAGTTGGCAATTAATGCATTTCTACTGTGTTCTTCTTGTTTATTAATTTTGCCAATACGTGGACTATAATCATAATGTTTGGAGCTATATATATATATATATATATATATATATATATATATAAATCAAATCAAATTATGATACCTTGATAGTCGATCGCATATGACATCCATGAGAAGATTGACGTCACGACGGTAACCGAACGGATGTCCGAGTGCGGCCCGCTGAAATAATTCGCCTATCCGTAAATCATCCCCTCCCTCCTCCTCCCCCATCTCCTCCCCTGCTTCAAAATGTCCTTGTTCTCTTCCTTGTCCACCTGTGATAGCGAGGTTTACCGCTCCGCACCCGGGAGGGGACCTGATGTGCAAGAAAGCAACGGAGACTCCCCTGGTTAATGCTATTCAAGGAACTGACTGACCTAACCGCTTAGAGAGATTGTTGCCTCATTGTCTTATTTGCGTTAGGTTTCGATATTGGTATTCTCCTTTGATTTAGATTACGTCCTAATAATGCAATTCATGAAATACATTTTCTTTTGTCTAGCAAAGTTGACTACTGAAAAATGTCCTTGAAATTTTGAATATAATCATAATAATAAAATAAATTTAACTGAGAAAGCTATTATTATGATTAGCAACCTCAGGCTTTTTACAATTGCAAAATTTGGCTTAGTCCCGTACTATCGGTGGGGCTAAACGAGGATTTAGCCCCACCGATAGTACGGGACTAAGTTTATCCCACTTTCTGTTCACATTGCATTTTACCAAAGTGGGCTAACTCCAAGATAGTACGGGACTATTTTAGCCCTGGAAAAAAGGGTTTTAAATGTCAAAAGATGGGGATAAGCGCTCTGGTCAGGGAGATAGTACGAGACTAAAACTACCAATGAGAACAGCAAAAAATAATAGTCCGGAGTTAAGGATAGTATACGGGGTTTAAAAAAATCAAGTTTAAAAAGCCTAAAAGTGTATTTTACTGTACAGTAGGGTTCCGTGTCATTTCGTAGTATGAAGCCCAATCCACACGAGGCGTTATTTCACTACCGACAAACTACGCCAACTGTTTAATTTATCAGAATTCGTTGCACAGTAAGCAGTGAACAATAGGCCCCTATATTATGACGGCTGCGCCCGGAGTAGTCTTACAAATGTACTGTATGCACTAATTTGTTTGGGGAGACTTTTTTCAACTGTCAATTTTAACTCTTTCAGCGGTGATGATACATATATGTGACAGATAGACTTGTCATTTTCATTCACCAATTGCTCGACCACAGGAAAGGTATATGGTGGTCAGCCTGAGCGTATATCAGTTTTTTTTAGCATAAATCAAGCATTAAATATATATGATTATAATTATATGCTACTATAGACATTTTCAGAGAAAATTTCAGATTTTTAAAAAGAAATTACCTTATTTCAACATTAAACATTAGTAAACAAATGAGAAACAAAAAAATAATGGACAAGAAAAAGAAACTCAATAATTTTTATGTATAAAGTTGGGTAAAGTAATAATGTTGGTAATGAATTTCCTACAAGTTGTGTACACAATATTTTGTGAAATAGTAGATGGTTAATGAAGAGCAGACATTTGAAAAGTAAGCTTTGGTCACATTTTGGTAAAATTTTGAAGAGAGCTAAACCCCTTGGCACAGTAAGAGTTAAACGGTTCTCAGTTTTGTTGATACCAGCCAGAACAAATACCAATTCTTGTCAAGTCTGAATTTTGTACCATTTTAGAAATGTGTTTTTGATCACTCAAGCGTAATGACTACTCAGATTTTTTTTTAGTTATTGCATAGGAGAGACCCTAAGCTATCTACAAGAATTAAGATTAATTGAAAATATTCTGAAATATTTATTTGGGGAGACTTTTTCCTGGGGGACGCACTGTATAGGCCAAGTAGTATCTTCACGTGGTTTAGTAACACATGAGGTTGGTACAATTATCAAAGGATTGTCATGCGGCAACTGAACACACGTGTCGAGTAGACAAGGTTAAAAATAATAATAAACAGATACGTCGTACGTCATGATAGTGCGCTAGTACTTCGAGAAGTTTGTCAAACATCCTTCATTAATTATGTCCTGAAAATATCGATGAAGTAAATTTCTTGAAAGAATAGAGAGATAACTGCAAGGCTTTTGTTTTTGTTTGTTTGTTTGTTGTGTCTGTTTGTTTGTTGTTTTTGTTTTGTTGCGGTGCTTGTTATTTGGGGATATTATTGATGATTTTGAATTTTGGTTGTTGTTGTTTGTTTCTTTTGGGGGAACAGAATGAAGCAGCAATTATGTATAACATGAATATGTTTTTACCGACGATGGTTGCTGACCAGATTTACTCCGATTAGGAGGGGGGGAAGCATTACAGTCTTGCGATTATCAGTTCCTAAATATCACAAGTAATGATTGAATCTGAATTAATTGGGTCCACTTTAATTATGGTGCTAGAGCTAGAGCTTCCAATATAATCTAGTCTTTTCAGCATATTTTCCCGTTAGATTTTGAAATAATCACTAAAAATACAGTTTTGTCATTCATCAGTTGGATCAAATAGCTTGGAAAAGAACACAGATCAAAGTGGAATTATAATGAACATCCAAACTCTCTATCCTGGGCGAGACGCCTCGATCTATCTGTTCATTCTGACTGTTTTATTTATATTGCATGTGAATATTCTTAATAATAACCAAATCGTATATACAATGTTACTATCTCTCTCTCTCTCTATAACATTATGCAAAGTATGTGCAAAGAAACAGTCGGCCCATTACGCCCCATCGACTGTCTATTTGTTTTTTAAATTAATTATTAATTAAGCTTATAAACAGCAAAATAAAAAACCTACAGTTGAAAAAAAATTAAAGATTTAAACCTATAAACCTATAAACCTACCCTCAGTCTTCATTGTGTCCTTAATAAAGTCACATCTTCACCTGTAAGTATACGTAAGTGACTGAAACTTTATAACTGTTGCGTTACTACATAACTTTGACAAAATAATCCAATGCCGCGCGCAAGTGCATGCCAGTAACGAAGTTTTCAATCAACTTAGTAACGGGACTACGTTGGTAGTTTGAGCGCATACGTCATAATAGCAGTGCGCGTAAACCTGTGACGTAAACTCTTGAGATTATTTCAGTCATGCGCAGTGTGATATGGGCTTGTACGGTTTGTACGCACGCGCTGACATTTCATTGCAGCTCATTTTGTAGCGTCACAACTCTCTCCTCATAATTATTATATAAATTTGGTTATTTCTGTTCAGCTTAAAGATTTTCTTCTTCTACTTCTAGTATCTCACCAAGTATCTGTAATGTCATAGCTGGTGTAAGGTGAACATTACCTTATCTTTAAAAACTTGAACTTCGAACTTCCGAAGAAGAACTTTCAAATTCTCAATAACATGCCCGACACCGAAGACGAACTCAAAAACAAAACAAAAAACAAATTGATGAGGGCAAAAGAAAGGGGAAAGGCAGTGCTGGAATGATTTTGGCTTGCACTAGTCTAGTTCTGGACGTTTGTAATTATTTTGTCCGTAAAACCCCGCGTGCGTGCACCCAGCGTAGAACTTGGGAGGTGGAGGAGAGGCGGTGCGAAGGCCTCTGATACTCTCTCACAAACGAGTGGACTTCACACCCGCCCCCCCCCCCCCCACTCAGTATTATTTAGGGTACACGTATGCTTGTTCCCTCCCTTTGAAAGCACCCCCCTTTCTCAGGGCTGCCAACATTTCTGAACCCCCCTATCGCGGGCTTTGCTAGGGCTTTTCCTGCCTTGGAGACCCCCCTAAATTCAGAACACTGCTCAATGTACCCCCCTATCTCAGGTGAGCTCTCATTCCAACCCCATATCTCAGGACAGACACCAACCCCCCTCCCAAGTAAGCTGTCATTGCAATCGAGGGAGGACTGGGTGGGACTGGGGGCCAGTGTTTCTACTTTTCAAAATGAAATAATCCTGGCTGAATGAGCTATCAAAACTAGCAGGAATTTCAGGAATTTGATCCTGGGATTTGATCAATTTTTCAAGATATTTCATAACCCCCCTTTTTTAATTTCTCAGGTGTCGAAGAGAGAGAGAGAGAGAGAAAGAGAGAAATGGAATCTCCGGGTGAAAGATAAAAAACACCCCCTTTTTTTACAATTCACGGGCCGGATTGTGTCGCCCAAAAAGTACCCCTTTACCGGAGATTTTGGGAACACGCATGCGGTCCCTTCGACTTTCCGAGTGGGGGGGGGGGGGGGGGGGCCGGGACTTCACACCGTCTCTCTTTCACCTCCCCATAGTTCTACGCTGGGTGCACGCAAAGTCATCCGTAACTTCACTGCATAACTTCACCACCTACCGAGGTGGAGAAGTTAAACGGGTGAAGAGAGCGGGTGAAGAGAGCGGGTGAAGAGAGTCTGAAAGGGAAGCGGAGAACTTCACCGGTGAAATACGTCAGAGCTCAATATCACTTCCGCCCTGTCACCAAGATTGCTCGCGCTCGCCCTTGGCAGCAGCATAACATAAACTGATGGCCCTTCGTCTGTGTGTAACTGTTATTTGTAATAATATTATCTATTAATATAATACACTAAGGATTTGGGGCCCCTTTTTTGATTCAAATAGGCTCCTCCCCTGGCCCTTTCGGTCCCCGCCTTTTGGTACCCATAGGTGGGGAATGGTTCTTAGAGTGGTGGGAGGCACTTCTTAAGGGCTGACGTCCCGTCCATATTTCATAAATTCATTTTTAAACATTGAATTTCCGCAGGGAGTAGGCCTAATCATTCTGCCAACCCATGAAGCGGGTTTGTAGCTTCATGCCCAGCCAACCCATACCCTTTACCTGTGAAGGGGAGGTATGCCAAATTAGAACAGCGAGTACTCCAGGCATAGACTCCAAGTCCATAGTCGCATTTATGGCTTCAATGTACACGGCGCTACAATACACGTGCGTGTAATTCGTTCGCACAGCGCACTGTGTTCTACATGTAGCCTACTGCGTGTACTACTTTTCACGCATATAGAGTTGGCGACAATTTTTCTTTTCGTCAGACCTCCAAAATTCGCTCAGGAGTGGTGGTTATGGGGGTCCCTGCATAATTCTTTGACAAGCAAAAAAGGTTTTCATTCTAAAAGGGGGGCACAATCGACAAAAGGGCGGATCGTACATGGTCAAAATGCATACTTTCCTTCCAAAAAGGGGGGTTGGGAGGGCACGGACCGGAAGTACCCCCACCCTGATCCGCCAATGCACATGTTGATACTTTTTGGTAAAAAATAAATTTATACGACTTTTTTATTTATTCACTTGATTATTGTGACAAATTAACGGTACGGTGATTAATCATAAACACAGCTAGCGCCCGTGGATGTCCACGGGCTGCTTCTGATAGTATGTAATATTCCTATTCTCCTGAAACTGAACATTAACTGCACAGGAAATATGATATTAATACTTATCATATTTTAATGATTATATGATGAGGATTTTCATTCTTTTTATTTTTAACCTTTACAATTGTCATAATACTTTTTACGAGATAATGTTTACAATCGGTGCAGCACACAACGTCGACGCCATATTTGTCTACACCTCCCTGCACCAACCACTGTTACATGCATACGGTACAGTAATGCGTCCAAAATAACTGAAAAGCAGCCATGGCGTTAGCCTCTTGTCGAGGCCCTGGCGCTGTTGAAATCCTTGGCGATATGGAGGCAAAATTTTTGGCGAGAGAAGCGAGCCAGAAAGACCGAGGCGCTTGCGCCGAGGGCCTCTTGACACCCGATCTGAATTTCCTTTTGTATTTCATTGTTTTGACGAATATTCCGACCAAATAAGCGCGAGCTACCATGACGTAATGTTAAATATTCATGACTCGACTGCACGTAGCCTCTTGTCGAGGCCCTGGCGCTGTTGAAATCCTTGGCGGCAAACCGAGGCGCTTACGCCGAGGGCCTCTTGACACCCGACCTGAATTATATATTCATGAGGCACGATTTCCTACTGAATTATGCATGAAAACGTGAATAGTTAGATAACCGCGGCGATCGCCCAGCAAATTGGTCAATGAAATCTCAAGGATTTCTAACTTCAGTTCTGGACTAGTCTATTATTTTTTTTTTTTTTTTTGGGGGGGGGGGATTACGTAAATCTATTGCTCAAAATACATTCACAGACAAGCACATTATGAAGAATTCGATCTCTAGCTTACAAACCATGGTAATTTGAAATAAGACAAATGTACATATTTCAAGAGATCATCATATATTTACAAATAATGAAGAATGGGCAATAAAAGTCACCGTTCAACAATAGATGTATCTCCATCAATTCTGATGTAACCAAGGAGTTACCAGCAACTTCACTGCCCGGCAAGGCCCCGGGGGATCCGCCTGGCCTAGGCCCTAGCATAGCTCGCGAATTCAAAGCAGCTAGCAGTCTCACTCTCCATCCCTGGCCCACGGAGGTAATCAGCACAGAGCGGTAGCCCGTGAAAAATAACACTTTTTCCATAGCCGGTAGGCAGATTCACAAAAACATCTTGTCCTTTAAGTGCAGATTTGATTGCATCAACTTGCAAATCTTTGAATCTGTTAATCTTCAACATTCTAGAGGCATATTCAAAGCTCTTACAAATATCGTCATCACTCGTCGTGGAAGAAACGTTGAACGCCATTTTGGACTAGCGTGCAGTCGAGTCATGAATATTTAACATTACGTCACCAAAATTTGGTCGGAATATTCGTCAAAACAATGAAATACAAAAGAAATTCAGATCAGGTGTCAAGAAGCCCTCGGCGCAAGCGCCTCAGTTTTGCTCGCTCGCTTCGCTCGCCAGAAATTTTGCCTCCATATCGCCAAGGATTTCAACAGCGCCAGGGCCTCGACAAGAGTCTAGACTGCACGCTACTTCTTACATATTAATTAATCGCAGTCCAGAACTGAAGTAAGAAATCCTTGAGATTTCATTGGCCAATTTGCTGGGCGATCTAACTATTCACGTTTTCATGCATAATTCTGTAGGAAATCGTGCCTCATGAATATATAATTCAGGTTGGGTGTCAAGAGGCCCTCGGCGCAAGCGCCTCGGTCTTTTGCGTCCATATCGCCAAGGATTTCAAAAGCGCCAGGGCCTCGACAAAAGGCTACCATGGCGTCGAACTAACATTCCACCTAAAAAAAAAGTGCTTAAACATCAGAGCATTCGCGTTACATACGGTGCAGTATTGCGAGAGAAATATAACGGCTTGTAGCAAACAATTTTTTTACGCGGAAAGTTATAGTTCGACGCCCGACTGCTTTTCAAGTACTTGGACGCAATATTGCACTGTATGTAACAGGGTTGGGTGCAGGGAGGAGTTTCCCCCTCCCGCGCGAAGCACCTTTTTTTTTAGGCGGAATGTTAGTTGGACGCCCTGTCTGCTTTTCAGTTATTTTGGACGCAATACTGCACCGTATGTAACGGGGGTTGGTGCAGGGAGGGGGAGTTCCCCCACCCCCTTCCCGCGCGAAGCGCGAAAGCTCTGACGTTTTAGCAACTTTTTGTTAGGCGGAATGTTAGTTCGACGCCCTGTCTGCTTTTCAGTTATTTTGGACGCAATGCTGCACCGTATGTAACGGGTGTTGGTGCAGGGAGGGGGAGTCCCCCCCCCCCCTTCCCGCGCAAAGCGCGAAAGCTCTGAAGTTTTAGCACCTTTTTGTTAGGCGGAATGTTAGTTCGACGCCCTGGCTGCTTTTCAGTTATTTTGGACGCAATACTGCACCGTATGTAACGGGGGTTGGTGCAGGGAGGGGGAGTTCCCCCACCCCCTTCCCGCGCGAAGCGCGAAAGCTCTGACGTTTTAGCAACTTTTTGTTAGGCGGAATGTTAGTTCGACGCCCTGTCTGCTTTTCAGTTATTTTGGACGCAATGCTGCACCGTATGTAACGGGTGTTGGTGCAGGGAGGGGGAGTCCCCCCCCCCCCTTCCCGCGCAAAGCGCGAAAGCTCTGAAGTTTTAGCACCTTTTTGTTAGGCGGAATGTTAGTTCGACGCCCTGGCTGCTTTTCAGTTATTTTGGACGCAATACTGTACTCTATGTAACAGGGGTGGTGCAGGGAGGGGGAGTTTCCCCCTTCCCGCGCGAAGCGCGAAAGCTCTGACGTTTTAGCAAAATTGAGAGACAAAGATAACGGCTTGTAGCAAACAAATTTCAATTATTTGGACGCAACATTTCACTGTATGTAACAGGGGGGATGCAGGGAGTTTTAGTGGCAGAATAGGGGGCATGGCCCCTCTATGCCCCCCCCCCCCCCTTGTCTACGCCGGTGCTTATCAACACTTATGAACAGCTCAAACATCCGTGGAGGTTGCCGGATAGCCAGGGACGTCCGTAGAGGTAGCTGGATCTACAAGGATGAAAGGCCGGATGTTCCCCGCGATTGATCGTGGCAATACCGCGTAAACCCCTAATCCGTGGTCATTCGTAAGGTGATACGTGAAGATTCGACTGGGTCTGTTATAAGGGGAGCGTAGCCACCGAGCAAGAAGATATTCTATATTTTTTTTTACAGTGAAACGTTAATTTCTAGCTAAATATAAGCCTAAAGTAAAGGGTGCTGGTTGGGTATGACAGGAAAGTGCTCATGCCTCCTATATTGTAAGGAAAATGTGGAAAATCGTAATATGTATGGGAAGGGAGATCCGAAGAAAATTCAGGCATTTAGACCTTTCAAACGATGTATTCCTGTAATAATTAAAAATGTTTCTCTTGCAGGATAATTGTCTTTAAAGAACGAATTGTCTCTAGACATTCTTGAAATTTGGTTTCGAAAGCCGTCCTCCACGCCCCCCCCCCCCCCCCCCAAGAAGATAAAATATACTCTCTGCATTCGACCAATATTGCAAAGTAAAAATACGCCCTACCAAACGTACTGAAATAATTGCTTGACGGTACATGACAGAACCAGTGGAATTAGTGAGGACGGCATAGAAAGAAATACCTTTTCTTTCTTCCATCCTTCCTTTCTTCTTTTTATTTTTTTCATTTTCCCCATCTTCTCATCCCGCTGCTGATCTTTCTCCCTTCCTTTCTCTCTCTCTCTCTCTTTACAACTCTCTCCTTCATTCTCCCCGTCCACGGTTATAAAAACTGACAACACACTTAACAAACAGAGACAAAGAACAAATATTTAAAGAAAAAACACGCAATGTGATATCTTTTTTTTACTTTATTCTCATTGCACACGTCCTCGGATGTATCAAAAACAGCGAAATATCTTTAATAGGCAAGAATATAATCATTCAATATAAATAGTATATCGTTTCCTTAGAAATAAAATGGCCAAGCATAATGACAAGGTTATCGTTTAAATATAACTATGGGTTCTGCTATGCACAGCTACTCGGCCCCGGTAATGATTAGAAAGATGGCCGTTTATCTGAACACAGCAGAATATATATTCCAGTCTTTCTCAGTTTGAAGCATTCGTGTTTTTAGATTTATCAAATCAATGCCAAACAATACAATCAGAACTGACATAATTACAATTCCATTATATCAAAACAGTATCGGCATGACATTTTTATCTCTTTTTGACAACCGTGTTTCGTGATTGGCACAAACTCAGTATGTTACATACACATTTTTGTAAATGATTGTGGATTCCATTACAAGAAGAGAGAATATTAGCGAGAAGAAGAAGAATAATTCATGGTGATGCTCATTGTAAGACTGTATTCAATGGGTAGAGTGCCATTTTCGTGGTATTTACATATAATTACAGACATGACTGAGTGATTAAGGCAGTGAACACTATTCATCATCAAATCCATATGGTGTCATTTAAATCATAAAAAGGTACACAGCACGTTACTTCCTAGAGTGAAAATTCAAGTTTAAATTCGTCGTCTCATTTCAATATTGGCCATAGAATATCCTCAATTTTATCAAATATTTCCATATCAATTTTAATTGATCTCCTTTTTTGACAGTTGGAAATTTAAACCTTTCTCCGGCTACCTCAAATATTTACAGTGTCTGATCCAGGGGAGCATTTCATCAAGTGGCTTGTCAGTGATTTTTACCGACAACTGTTATAAGCTACTGAAATCCTTGCATCTGATTGGCTGAGAGCAAATTTGTCGGTAAAAATCACTGACAAAACACTTGATGAAACGCTCCCTAGGATTCTCTGACCATTATCCTCAGTTTAATCAAATGTTTCCGTAATTTTTTAATTGTTTACTCTGACAGTTGAAAAGTGACACCCCCACCCGGCCCCCTCAAATATTTATAGTGGCTGATCGAGGATTCTCTGACCAGTGAGTACCGGTTTCAAAATTTGCTGAAAAGCCCCTCATGAAGCACCAAAAAGGGTGTTATCAAATATCTTCAACAGAATTTACCATCCATATTAATTCACCATTTGCCAAACTCTCGTTACAGTTCTCCTCAAAATAGAAGAAAATCTAAGAAACTAATGTCTAAAGCAAGTTACAGTTGTATCAACAACACCCATCGTAGCCAGCTGCTTGATAAGGCAGCATAACTTTTCAAAGAAGAACTATAGTTGTTACGTAACAGATTATTACCTATTTCTAAACAAGTTTGCACAAAAGTAATGTACATGTATACACAAAATTTTAAACCATTAATGCAGGAATGACACCAGGTGAATAAAAGTCAAGAACTGTCACAATTAGAAATCACTAGCTTAAATTCTATAAATAAAGACAATATATACAATGGCAGTTCATTTATTTTAATCGTTGCATGACTAAAGCCCGTTGTACATAAGGCGTCGTTTCCATTGCGTTATTACCTGCACTAATTAACGTTATGAAGGCAAGTAATCCATGCGCTAGTAATTCAACGTAATACATGTAATACTTGCATTGGTCAATTTGTATTTAGTTATTGTACGATGTCAATCTCGCATGACGCGTCAAAGACCGCGTCAGTCCTTGACGCAGTGCTGCGTCAGCAAATGATGCCTCGTGTGCAAGAGGCATTATGTTCGTGGGGCTATAGTCACATTAAATGGTCCTAGTCCTTCGATTGGGTATGGATCTTCATGTGTCGACTAAGGTTCCCTGACTGCGAGAATGACTGACGGCAGTAAGTACAGTTGTAGGGCTTCTGACCCGAGTGAATCCGCTGGTGTTTGGTGAGCGTCGAGTTGTCTGAGAATGATCTATTGCATACTTTGCATTTATAAGGGCGTTCGCCAGAATGTGTACGCATGTGTGTCTTTACCGATGAGCTCTGCGAATTTTAAAGAAACATAGAAAAAAAAATTTAATGGCTTAGTGTTAAATTTGGAACACAAATTATGGCAAAACCGAGCCGTTTTCACACATAAGTACACGTTTAAAATCCTGAAAATTGTAGATATGGGAGCTGTCATCAAATGAAAAGCCCCAGAATTTTTATGTTACAGGCCCTACGCCGTCCATCAAGCATTGTAGAAAATGCCTACGATAAAACAATGCATGTCTAACATTGGAATTAACATTATGAACTTACCACATAATGATCAATTATCAAAATAATGATGTAAATCTTCTTCTTCTTCTTCCTCTTCTTCTTCTTCCTCTTCTTCTTCTTCTTCTCCTTCTTCTTCTTCTTCTTCTTCTTTGTCTTCTTCTTCTTCGTCTTCTCCTCCACCTCCTTTTTTTCGTTTTGTTTGAAACATGTTGGAATGCCATGGCAAACCAATGGATTTATGGACTATTCTTGTAAATACGTCTAAATGTAATGCCAAAAAAATAAAGGAAAATATTAAGAAATGTTTTGTTTGTTAGCCTTCCTACCTGCGAAAAGCCTTTCCCACATACGTTGCAGCTGAAGGGTTTCTCGCCGCTATGGACCCTGAGATGAGCTTTGAGATTTGCGGCCTGAAAGAACGCCTTGGTGCACACATGACACATGTATTGCTTTTGACCGTAGTGAATCTTGGTGTGGGTTTTGAGGGCCCCAGGCCTTGAGAACTCCTTATCGCAGAAATGGCAGCGGTGCATCGGGGAGCTGTTCGCCTGGATCTTCGATGACACTGACGACGACAATGACGACGACAATGACGATGACGATGACGACGTGCTGCCTGTGAGACACAGTCGCATGCCATCCCGGCTTGTGGCCACGGACGGGACAGACGATCTCGATGTGGGGAGCATAGCCGGAGTCGAAGGGTAAGCGTGAAGTTGATCGGTAGATTTGATGGTGGACACTCGAGCTGCCGCTGTCGTGTACAGTTGGGCGCTGCTGCCGGGGCTGTTGGCATAGTAGTCGCTAGTGTTGGCTTCACTGATGTAATGCTCTTGGCTGGACTCGAACACATCGGGTGTAGACTGAGTAATGGTCCAGTAGGCTGTTTCTGGTAAACGACTTGTCTCATATCCATCCGGCAATCTGTAATCACATTTAAGGAAATTCGGTTAATAATCTTTTTTCAATGATAGATTGTTTGTAAGTCAAGAGTTGACTTAACAAGAAACTAACAAAAATAATGTCTTTCTGGAACATATTCTGGAGGGATATTAATTCTTATCTCTTAGTGGGCTCTTTTTTTCATGAATTCTGTAATCTGATTGGTCAATTTGTCTGAGAGATAATTCCGTATTATTGACCAATAAATTATGTGTGTACACTTTAAGGGATAAAACCGTTCCACCCTGCTTGTTCTCACGGAATACGGGAAATATCTACGTTCTGGTTCCGGCCTCATGGAATATGGAACCAGAACGTAGATATTTCCCGTGTTCCGTGAACAAGCAGGGTGTAACTAATAATGTATACCATCTAGACTTCAAGAAAAATCAATCATCACGGGACATTAAATTCCCGCATCCAAGCATTCATATCTAACATAGATTAAGATATATCATGACGGGGAACATTTAAAATCCCCCAATGCCAAGCATTCATGTCCGACGCAGATTATAAATGTCGTGCCCCTTTGCCCCATTCTTCGTCTGTAAGACCCCGGTGTACTAAGACTAACATTCGTGATATCAATGACTCGTTCTCTTGAATTGAAGCTGTAGAGTTTAAACTCTAGCATAGAACCATAACTCACCCTAAAGACGAGCTTGAAAAGGCCTTTGCGATCAAGTCTCCACATGAGGCAATGGGATAACGGGAGGGTGTATTCGAAATGCTACCATGGGGATCCATCAATGACCAGTAATTACCAAGGTACGAGGCGGAGTCTAGCGAAGATCCACTAGGAAAATGTACATTTGAGAGAGGGCCGTCTTGATCATGTTCACGTTCGTAGTCCAAACCATGGTAGCGATGCTGTTAGGGTTATGACAGGTAGATTAAAATAGCGATAAATCAGTTCATTTTTATTTTCACTTGTGATTGTGGAAATACTATTTAATCTCATTTGAAAACTGATTAAGTCATGGGCAATCAGTATACGGTATATAAATTGGTGGTAGTTCTGACTCTATCTTGCACATAATTATACAATGATTGTTTTCTAATCACTATGTGTGAATCATTCACGCGATAATCATGATAAACGATAAAGACCTTTGACTCGTCTAATAAGAACGTCAAAATTTGCAGAAATGCAATTATGTAACTACCTTTGTAATTATTACTGCCTCAGAATAAGGTTAGAATAACGATAGATCAAAAAAAGATCCTAGATTACATGTCATATTACGAAGAAGAAAGATAAGACCAAATTGTCACTAACTCTTGTTTGATGTGGGAACTAAGGATTGAGATGGAATAGACAATCAACAGCTGCATTAACTCACGTTACGAACGGTTCCGTAAGGATCTGCAGTCTCGATACTGACTGGCACCGACCGGGTGCTTGATATCAACTCTGAGGTCTGGTACGGCTGGTCAACGCTGGGATTGGCCGGCGCCGAAGCAGCCGACGGTCCGTACTGGTTCATCATGACTCGCGAATGTTTCAAAGACATCAGGGTGTCGGCAACCTCCGTATGGCTCAGCTCCTTTAGGGATCCTAGCTGTTGCTCATCATTTACCAAACCGCTCAGTAATATAGATCTGTGACAGTTCAAAGTTTCAAATTTCCAAGTTTATGGTTTCCTCTTTATAAGATTTGTATTGAACACATATACAATTTCTCACATAATTAAAACAGATAGCAAATATCCATACATCAAAAGATGCGTGAGATTTGAAAGAAAAAAGTCATGAAACGCCGCGGCGACTGCCCTTTTAGGGTTAAGGTAGTAATATAAAATGAAGTTTATGACAATTGTCATAAGACATGTAAGATGTGTTTACATGTTACTTTTCTAGAGTCCCTGAATACTCACAGAGAGAATCGAGAGTATCCATATTTCGTGTATTTGTCTTATCGTGATAGAAAATTATCATGATTATCTTGTACCAGTGGGCCTTCTCAGTATGGGTATGTGTATGATAAAGGACCTATATCTCTGTCAAAAGAACGGTGGCATTTTGTTTCACATCTACTGAATATGCTCGTCACTTATAATCGCCTCTTTATTTCGTGCTTAAACAATTGAAAAATTAACTGTAAGGGTAATGTACTTCGCGCTGAAAACGTATAATCTTTAAAGACCTGTTAATCTAACAGTTTAAAGATCTTTATCTCTCGATTACAGGTTACTTTTCGAAGTCATTGATGTAAAAGGAAAAGGGCATTCAGGCATTGAAGGAGCATGTCTTAAAACCCGATTGTGTCGAGTTTACGGCAGAATTTACTGCGAGAATGAAGTATTTGCGACAAAAGCGCTCTAGGTTTATCTTGTTAAATTTCACTGAAAAGAACTTTGTGAAACAACAAATAAGAAGAATAGTTAATTCATCTATATAACCACACTTCAGATACTCAAATAGGAATACAGTAATCTATTATATTAAGCAATCGTACTCTTAAAGTAGAAATTCATTCATTTTTCTTCATATAGCATATTTATAGATCATCAGAAAGCTTAAAACCCCAAGAATAAACTGATTCTATTTTCAAGCACTGACACAAAAGTGGAAAGGTGAAATAAGCACAGTCAAGATAGATAATACTTTTGGAAAGAAGCAGTGGGGAAGGACCGCCGATGATACATTCCCATTTAAGAGCTGGTATTGAAAAGTGCTTGCATCTCCATTTTAACTTTTAGTGATTTCCGTATTGCAGATTTAGGTTAGAGCTTTGCTTTGTCATTTGCTTATCATTCGATCCCCTTTATAAGTAGACCTATATATGAACTCTTTATATAGGAGAGAATCATTGAATGGAACATATGAATAAGGTACTACTTGTAATCATAAACATATCCATTATGTCGCTTTTAATCACTGGATTTCATGTTAGGCATTTTGAAAAACACGAATTCAAACAAGAGCAAGCTTTTATGGTAGCCCGTTGTTGTCATTTTTGGGACAAAGTTACAAATGCTTTTAGTTTCAGTATCGCATTAGTAATAAATTAAGAACAAAATGAACATCTTTTCGGTTGCTTTTGTCTACACAATTCATTGTGTAACAAATGATTGTGTCACGTCAGCACCGCCCCAAAATCTTTATGATAACACTTTTGGAAACAGTTATATAATTTCAAGTTGACATCCAGTCTTGATAGTTGAAATAACTGCAGGTGAAAATCGAATTCTAAATATGTTTCAGAGCGATCTGAAAGTATTGCATACAAAGTTTCATAACTTTTCTTATCGGTGCAGCTAAAAAATCGTATATGCAAAATATATCGTCAACTATCATAATTTCATGCATAAAAATATATATGGTTTAAAATTCTAGAAGTACTGCTCACCCATAACCGCTATCCAGCGTGCCTTGACTACCGATGATGCTGCTGCCCTTCAGCGAGTCCCTATCCAACAAGAGCTCCCCATCGCTTCCAAGCTTGTAAGAACCCAGAGACTCGGAGGAGATGTTCAGAAAGTTGCTGAATCTATCGCTACTTCCATACATGCTTAGGTCAGTCCCCGACAAGCCCATGTCAACGGTGCGACGGAGATCGGGCGTCGACGCGCATGTCGTCCAGGGCACTACCGACGTTGTTTGCTGGTAGCTGTACGCCGGAGGGATAGGCCGTTCGTAGGCGTTCGAGACGGTTCGGAGCTCGTGGTAGTTGGGCGAAGTCGGCGGCGATTCGGGCTTCATCGGCCGCTGGTTCTGTGTCAATGAAGAAGCGGAGCTCGCATTCGACAATGGGCTGTCTTCACCGTGAGATGACGGCTGAGGTGTGATAAAACTGCTAGGCATGTTCCGTAAGACTGATAGCTCCTCTCCAGTCATTCTGCGTACAGAAAAAAATAACGATTTTCTTATTATCAAACAGTATATTACATTAATTAATGATGATGATGATCATCATCATCAAACTTGTGAATTTATAATGTGCACTTTCTATACAGATGATCGTACTCAGCGGCGCATTAAAATATGACAGGAACAAGGAGAACGTCACTCAATAGTTCAATCTATAATATAAGAATGCTATTTAAATAGGCATTAAGTTTTGGTATCAGACTTTCAGCGCACATGGTTTTAAACATGAATATGGAAACTATCCTGGAACAGATCTCTAGAAGATTTTTGAAGATGACAATTGAATTGATTTGATGTAACATACTACAAATAAATCAGATTTCCAGTGTCGAAAATACATAACACATTTTGTACCTCTCAGTGCAAAGGAAGAGCGTTATGTAAAAAAAAAGTAGTAGACCTACTTTAGTGGCAGGCCTATTGTTTAACA
Organism: Heliocidaris erythrogramma; assembly: GCA_025617745.1. Classification (NCBI taxonomy): domain Eukaryota; kingdom Metazoa; phylum Echinodermata; class Echinoidea; order Camarodonta; family Echinometridae; genus Heliocidaris; species Heliocidaris erythrogramma. Next base: position 14,800,165 of record CM046868.1, on the reverse strand, counting down.
AGCTCATTGTTTTATAGGGATGCAAATAAACAATTGATCTATAAAATTCAAATTTGATTGCCTAAAATCAAACAAACGCTATTCATCTATATTATGTACCCTCTATTATTTTGTAAGGCACTTGGAAACCGTCAGGCTGTCAAAAATCAACGCATTTTATTTTTCTGCCTCTTGCATTTTCGCATCCCTATTCGCAGAAACTTTGACTCATATCGGCTGCCCGAAATTCCAGTTTAGTTTCCGCAGGACCTCGACTTTTACCAAAGTATTGCAATTTGTTTTAAAGATTCGTCGAACAATAATATACATGTATAAACAAAAAATGAATATTCACTGAATAAAAAAAGAGTCATGACAGTGGAAAAGTTTGAAATGTTACAATGTAAACCTACTTGTGAGTATGGCCCGTCGATCCTGAAGAAAAGAAATGTATATGAAGAGAGTGATGTTCTTTCAACGTTGTTCTTGCTTGAATGATTAAGTTGTTTGAAGGGAGTGAATCCTTATAGTCTGTTCATTACCTGATGGCCACGCGTCTTTTTGGTCATCCTTTCTTCGTTTACTTCTTTTCTTTTCTGTCATTTTACCTCTGTAGAACACAGTGCGTGACGCGTGGGGAAAGGCATTCCTGGACGCTGATTGGTTGAATGTCTGCACCCGACGTCAGCTATGACACGCGAATGAGGAGGCTCCTCATACGTGGATGTAGGCCTTGAAAAGTTATGCTGTTCAAAAGGACTTAGATTTTTTTTCTAATTAGCAATAATGAAGATCCCATTTGCCAGTAGGACTTTATTTTTCCAGATTTGGTTTCAGATTTGTTAATTTCTAGTACGTTACCATTAGAACTCATGCGTGTCACCGGAAGGGGCTTCGACACATATTTTATCAAGATTGACTCTGCTAACTGTTGCAACTTTCACAATGTATATTTTGTTTATTTCATGTAAGTTATCTAAGAAAAAAAGTACGCGTAAGATAGAAAACAAAATACAAAATACAAAATATGCAATGAGTTCAATCACGTTGGATTTTTGCTGGAATATGTACGTTTTATATTCTGATGGTGTCGAGCAAGTTATTTCTCTGATACGAAGTGGGATGTTGGTTTGAGCTTTTCGTTTCATAATTTCCTTATGAATACCATTACTATCAAAACGATCATTATGGCCTGGTGTAACATTCTATTTCCAGCGCGTCGCTTGGAGTGTGGTGTTTTGTAGGGCAAATCTTGAATTACTTTCGTCACTATTGTAGGTCTGTTGCTCAGTTTATGTCAATAATTCATTTTGGCGTATTGGACATTTTCATGAATCTTCTTGGCATGTCTGTAAAGGAAGTGGATTTTTTTTCTCGATGGCAAATGACAAATTTCAGAATGGTGTTGTTTGCACATAGGAAATTTCCCCAACATTTTCGACAAATTTGGCACTACACTCCCCCCCCCCCCCCCCCCCCCCCCACTGTTCTTCTCGGATCATTAGACTGCACCCGTCCAGAACTAGGTCCGTAAGGATCCATACTCTTTTGCGGGCGTGTTTAATTTGCAGACGTTAAATATGGTATCATTTTTCGCAGAGAATAATTTCTACGAAAAATGATCAAGAGGAACTTACTGGGTACTGCATTTTTAACAAAATGCAAAAGTTCGTTGCTGGCCGGAAGGGCTGGTTTCTAGAGGGCATCGAATCGTTGGTCCTTCTGCACTAGCTCTGTGTGAAACATTTACAACTTTGGACACTTAAAGGGACGGGTGGTCGAGAACCACTTGACATTAATCTGACAAAGTATATATATACCCCTATCAGTCTTGACGTTTTTGTTGCTCTTCTATTTTCATTTTCTTTATCTGCTTTTTTAAAAGAAATCTCAAAATATCTGGATTGGCAGATCCCCAGCATGGAAGAGTGTGTGTCTAAGATTTGCAGCTGTCGGACAACACTCACCACCAATTTAAGTCTTTTTTTGTACTCTCAACCATAAATCAGTAATCCGGATTAGGATTAGCCGCTGACTGCACACTGCGGCACCCGTTGGTTTTGGCGTTATTCTCTTCTCTTTTCTCCCCATTTCACAACCCTTCAATCTACATCAGTCTGAAAGAGAGCAAGTGAAAATCTGGCCTCAGTTTGCAAACATAGGACTTAATACGCAGCGGAAGCCAATTGTCCATATCACTTCATCACGTTGTTTGCTCCGCCAGTTGAAACAGTCTTCTTTCCTGAAGAGGATTTGGACCTCTTGACAAGTAATGACTGTATCAAGGCTAAATTATCGTGGTATAGAGCATAACTTGCCCTTTTCTTGTGATATTTCCCTATCCAACGCCCCTTTTTTGCATTAAAAGGAAAGGTAATTCCTATTCTACCAGAAGCTAAATTGCTACATTATTCACGACAAAAATGCATTGCAAGGCAATTTTCAAAGTCTAATTATTTAATCATATTCGGGTTTGTATTAATCTTGACGATAAGAATTTGTAGCAAAAGTCTTTTACAGAAAGAAAAGGGTTTAAAAGAACTACTAAAACATTTTATGAGTCGTTACATTAATGTTTGATCAGTTCATGAAAATATTATATGATGTGTGACATTTTGATGAGAGAAATATAATACACGAATTTTTCATTTCAAACTCAATGATCTTGAGATTCAGGCATGTGGTGGAAAATCAGATGTCTGACAGCAAAATGGTTCTTGGTCATCAACAAGCTTGAAAGCCACCCTCTAACTCTCGAGTACCATTCTCATCCATCTTTGTCTACCAACAATCACGTATTAGCAAGTCACTTATCGCAATTATCACGGATTATCGGTGATTTCTTTCATCTTCAAGTACTAAGATTGTTCGACATTGATGATGATGTTTGGCAACGGTGATTAACGCTTCCCTGCCTGGTTGCCACACGGTTGGACGGGCGGGTGACAATAGAGCACGCGTGGCGGGTTACATCGTACCTGGTGAGCTAGGTTCTTTTCGACAGATAAACCTCCCAAAGCAGGGAAATGGGAGTTTTACATTTCCCTGCTCGAAGGCAAAATTACAATTCTTTGTCTTAGTCAATATAAAATGCAAAATAATAATGGATTTTTCTTTGGCAGTTTCTGGACTTTATTGCTGTTGAAATATATTGTGGGTCCAGGCTTTCAATCCGATGTATAGTAAGCCTTCCGGTAAAACATTTTGCCAAAATAATAGTTTAAAATTGTTTACACAACCTTTTTTTAAACAAATTGGTCTATGTTTTCATGTTTTGACTACATGAAGAGAGAGATAGAGAAAGGTTAACATATGAGGCAATGCGATAGGTATAGCGGTTAAGAATTTTTCAAAGGGCAATCCAACCTTCGTGATGCTCTGAGGAAAGCGGAAAAATCAGAGAAACTGATAATCAAATGGACAATTTGAACGAAGCCGTAATTATAATGCCAAATTGGCAAATTCGCAAATGAGATCTTATACGTATATAACTCTGCAATATACTCGACACGTCAATGTAATTTTTTTTCTCAATGTCGATCATTGCTATGCATGATATTTATTTTCTTACAGGACAAAAGGACTGTCCACAATTTATTTTAACTGCAGTCCGGCGAAGAAAAACATTGAAGAACTACAAAAATATTTTAGTGTACCTTATTCAGTGGTCCCTGATTAAAAGCAGTCGACTGACCAATCCTTCGACGTTAGATTGATATATAGCTCGTGATTTTGGTTAAAATTAAAATTCATCAATATTTCTAACTCTCTTACTTGCTCTGAAAGAAAGAGGAAAAATCAGATAAGCAGATTGGTGAAAACTTGAACGAAATCGGAAAAACAATAAGAAAGACAAAGTTCTTAATTTTTGAAGTAGTAATCACTACACATACGGTATTTTAAATTGGCTGAATGGTAATCGCTGTGATGTAGTTGCGGACAAGTTCCTCGTAATTATGCTCCAACACACAAAATGACTACAATGTCATTTTTTTTTTCAAAATGTATTACTCAGTAGGATCTTTCTTTCATGAGTACCTATAACAATATGCCATCTCTAATATCGTCAGCCTTATGCCAAAAGGGCCTTAAGGCCATAGACTTTATACAGTGGTAAGGCCCTTTTGACATAAGGCCGACGATTATGAGTACTGCCCCGAGGGTAAAGGCGCTTCAGAGAAAACCGCAAATTAATGATATTTTGCGTACGACAAACGGGAGGAGAGTTGTCCACAAGTAGATGGATGACGCAATCGACTCACCAAATGCCAATTTGAGATTCGCATAGATGTAGTGATCTCATTTTTCAAACGTCCATAACTCTCTTATTCCTTCTCCGATTTCTTTCAAACTTTCACCCTCCTGTTTTTTGTTCTGCTTTCACAAAAATCATCTGTCACACTTTGCCGGATAAGGCAAACGCATGAGAAGCGAATGTCGATTTTTGGCATGATCCGCTGATTTCCGTTAAAATGCGTTTCATGCGTTTGCTCACTTTCTACTGTCCTGTATAAAACCTCCAAGGTGCGTCTTTTGTGCGTTTTATTCGACCCCTGAACCGTGCATGCATGTACGCTCCTGCAAAATGGAATTTACACTTTGTCCAACGGTTTATAATTTGAACAACGGATAAACAAAATAACATCAGTTTCTTGTACGTTGGGCCGATCCGGCGGTGTGCGACAGGGGGATGAGCGAGAAAATTACGCTGAACTATCGCAGATAAACCGCAGATGAACCGCATAAAACCGTACATGCATGTGTTCAAGTGAGTGGCGTTTCTGTACGATTTATCCGCGGTAACCTGCGCAGTGCATTGAAATACATATGTATTGTCGCGGTTTCCTGCGTCCAGGACTATACAAAAATCAATTTGGCAGCAAAACCATCTTGCGCTATAACTGCCGATAGTTGTAATATGACTACGTTTAATAGGCCAAGGAGTTATGCAGTCATTGATTTGGACAGGTTTAAAATCATTGACCCTATTGCAATTTGTGATTTCCTACGCTTTCATTATCGCAGACAATAACAATAGCAGCGACTCAACCGCGCGTAAAAATAAAAGCTTTTACCGAACTTATACTTTGTAAAACATATTTTAAGAAAGGCCTAAATATTCACGCCTGCATCTCGTGAGTGGATGGGTGCGCAGCAGTGGCGGATTGGCCATGGGAAGTTAGGGGATTTTCCCCACGGGCCGCACGATATTTTAGCTTGAAGGCCGGTCGCTTTGGGGTTTAGCTGAGGGCCGGTTGAAGTAGGTTGTGTTGGCCGGTCACGTCTAAATTCCCCAACCGAATTTCAGTCCCAGTCCAACCACTGGGAGGAGGATTTTTTTAAACGGCAGAATTTGGCCAGAATGTACATATAAACAACTATTCTCTAAAAAAATCGAGTGATCACTGACGTAACTCCCCGGGCGAGTGAAAATAGACTGAAAATAGAGTGACAATCACTCTTTTCTTTTTACAGAGCACTCGATATTCACTCAATATTCACTGCTAAACAAGTGATCACTGAGGTGACTCCCTTGGGAGTGAAAATAGAGTGAAAATTCACTCTTTTTTTTTAGAGAGAGTATACAGTAGACATGGTAGATAATGCTCCGCCCCCACCTCCCTTCCTCATGGTCCCATCGCCCATAATGCTACTATATAGGCAGCTGCAACATTCGCAAGTGCCGTTCATCTTCTATCATTAGTTAACTCTGAAGTCATGTCATTAAGTTTAGTTTTATTTATTTTTTTAGAAAAGCCGAAACCATAAAACATTTTAAAGCTAGATAATGGGTATGTCTTACATGTTAATTACCGGCACGCGAAGAACCCATACAAGATGATATTTTTCCCCCTCTACATTCAATGTTGAAGGGGAATCCAAACTATTAATGGCAAGTTCTTCTGAAAGAAATAGGAAATTCAGAGAAGCAGATTGGAAAAAGTCAGGGAACGAAATCGGACGAGCAATAAGAAAGATATGAATTTTTAAAAGCTGTAATCACTATGGGAATTTCCAGTTGGCCGATTCGTTAATGTCACTGTAAAAAGCCCAGCACACTGTAAACTTAAAAAATATAATAAGAATCCTCACAAAGTCCAACCAAACTTGCACTAAAATGTTGTAGTAGAATACATAGGTGATATTACAATCGAACCGTCAAAAATACCTCTACACTTTCTGACACACATCTCGACTATCGAGATTAAGTAAAGTGGTATACAACTTAAAATAGACCACTAAAGTCTATCGCACACTACACGATCGGTTTGCTATCCGATTCGGAAAAAGTGAAATCGCATTTGTTATAAAAAAAATCAAACACATTAACTATTGTTTTATTGAGGTTCTAGATAGCCATTTCGATAGTGAAATCGAAATTACGGCCTATTGCGAGCTTTCTCGTTGGGGGGGGGGGGGGGGGGGGGGGGGCCAAATCGACTCCGGTCGTAGTGACGTCTGAGCAGCCCTACGATTGTATACGATTGAAACTGATTTGGCCCTTATTCCGGGTATAAGGTAGTCCAGTCTGGCCTCTTTGAGTGAGAATCTATTTTCCTGAAATTCAACATAGAGGGAGACATGGTACAAGGCCTCTCAGCACCACAACATCTTTGTTGGGCATGTTGGGTGGTGCTGAGAGGCCTTGTACCATGTCTCCCTCTATGTTGGATTTCGGGAAAATAGATTCTCACTCAAAGAGGCCAGACTGGACTAGGTATAAGGCCGACAGCGCACCAAAATCTTATGTTTAGTATTCATATTATTGTTCAGAACCTGAATCAGGTATATTTTATATGTTAAAATGCCCATATCTAATATTATTGCGATTTATTTCCAAAATCGGATCGGAGTCGATCGTACAGTGTACAGTGGGCTTAACGTCAATACGTTGAATACTCTACATTTTGCATCTGAAGCCCACCACACATTATACGATTCGACTGCGAACCGATTTTCGAAGGATTCGAAATTATATTGAACATGAAAAATTAAACAACTACATGTATAATTTTGATGATTGGGGTTCTGAATAATGATATGAATATGTACGTCACCCCGTGACTCGAAATTTAGGTGCTTTTCAAGCCTTCTCGTTGGAGTAAAGGCCAAAATCGGCTCCACATCGTAGCCAATCACACGAATGAACTGACGTCACTAGGATTTGGAGCCGATTTGGATTTTCTTCCTCCAAAAAGTCTTGCAATACTTTGTAATTTTGATTTTGTTATTCATATATGACTATTAATATATGAACATTCAGAAAACTCGATCATTAGGATAGATGGCTGAATGTTCCTTTCAAATGCGATTACCATTGCAATTCTTCCAAAGTCGGATCGTATTCAGATCGTTACGGGTGATTATCAAAAAGGTTAATTTCCCGTCTTAAATAAGAAGTAGGTTGGTATATCCCGGACATGTCCATCGCAGCTAACGAGGAAATTAAAGCCGTTATGCTTCCAGTGGCGGATCGGGGGGAGGGGGCACAGGGGGCACGTACCCCCCCCCCCCCCGGCCAAATTATGGAGGGAAACTGGACCCCCATAACCCCCCCCCCCCCCCCCCCCCCCCCATGAGCGATTTTTCGAGAAGCTTGCGAGACCAAAAAAATACGGGTCTACCTTTTCCAAAAGTTGACAAACCTTCATTTGTGTTTTTATCATTCTATCGTTTTATTTGTCTATCTTTCCTTGTTTTTTGTTTTTCTTTTTTATCATTCTATCGTTTATCTTTCTATCTTTCCTTGTTTTCTTTTGTTTTTCTTTGTTTTGTTATTCTATCATTTTCTCTTCTATCTTTCCTTGTTTTCTTTTTTTTTTTCTTTTTTTTTCATCATTCTATCATTCTATCTTTCCTTGTTTTTTGTTTTTCTTTTTTTATCATTCTATTGTTTATCTTTCTATCTTTCCTTGTTTTCTTTTGTTTTTCTTTGTTTTGTTATTCTATCATTTTCTCTTCTATCTTTCCTTGTTTTCTTTTTTTTTTCTTTGTTTTCATCATTCTATCATTCTATCTTTCCTTGTTTTTTGTTTTTCTTTTTTTATCATTCTATCGTTTATCTTTCTACCTTTCCTTGTTTTCTTTTGTTTTTCTTTGTTTTGTTATTCTATCATTTTCTCTTCTATCTTTCCTTGTTTTCTTTTTTTTTCTTTGTTTTCATCATTCTATCATTCTATCTTTCCTTGTTTTCTTTTTTCTTTGTTTTTATTCATTTTATCGTTTATCTTTCTACCTTTCCTTGTTTTCTTTTGTTTTTCTTTGTTTTGTTATTCTATCATTTTCTCTTCTATCTTTCCTTGTTTTCTTTTTTTTTCTTTGTTTTCATCATTCTATCATTCTATCTTTCCTTGTTTTCTTTTTTCTTTGTTTTTATTCATTTTATCATTTTCCCTTTCTATCTTCTATCATTTCCTTTGCTATCTTTCCTTGTGTTTTCTTTCTATCGATGGCCTGCACTTATAGGACAATCGAGGAAAATCACACGAGATTTCAGCGAGGAAATAATTTCATGCACCCGAAGATCAGTTTTTAGTGAAGAATATCAAAATAAAGCCAAATAACATTTAAAAAAGATCTTTGTCGGGACAAACGTCCCTATGCAGCTATTAACAGATTTGTTCTTATCGCCAGCCCTCCGAAAGTCGCTCAGTAGGGGGGGGGGGGGGGGGGTTTATCAGATATTATGGAGTCCAGTCTTCCTCCATAATTCTCTGACAAGCAAAAAAAAACCAAAAAAGGGTTATCAGTTCTAAAAGGGGCGCACAATCAAACAAGAGCCCCAGGGGGCACGACGCTCACCTGAGGTGGATCAATTCACATCTGGTGCATGTTCTCTCTAGCACATGAACAACTTTCATTCTTCATCTATAGAGGTATCTCTATACACAATACCAAGTCTGAGCTTCCTACCAAGTTCGGTTAAATTCCAATCATGGGTTTTGGAGAAGCTGAAAATGTAAAAGGTTTATGGATGGCGGACAACTAGCCCCCCCCCCCCCCCCTCCAGTATGTTACCCCCACAGACCCCCTATAGGGCCACCCAGAAAAAAATCTCCATACACAATACCAATTCTGAGCTATTCCTAGTTCTGGAGAAGATGTTTGAAATTTACATAGCTTTTACACTTGGGGGCTCTCCCCCTGGCCCCCCTGGGCCCCCCTGGAGGCCACATGTACCATTTTAGCACCTTTGGATCCCCTACACCTAAGGATGATTCCTACCAAGTTTGGTTGAATTCCGATCATGTGTTTTGGAGAAGATCAGAATGTACATTTTGCCTGGCAGCCCCCCCCCCCCCCCCCCTCCAGTATGTTACCCCCACAGGGCCCCTACAGGGCCACTCAGAGAAATTTTAAGAACAACATTCATTCTTCATCTATAGAGGTATCTCCATACACAATACCAAGTCTGACTTATGCCTGGTTCTGGAGAAGAAGATGTTTGAAATTTACATAGCTTTTACAATTGGGGGCCCTCCCCCTGGGCCCCCTGGGGGCCACATGTACCATTTTACCAACATGTACCAACTTTGGGTCCCCTACCCCTAAGGATGATTCCTACCAAGTTTGGTTGAATTCCGATCATGGGTTTTGGAGAAGAAGATGAAAATGTAAAAAGTTAACGGACGACGGACGACGGACAAATTTCCATCGCAATACATGTAGCTCACTCGAGCCATAGGCTCATTACAGGTGAGCTAAAAAGGGGGGCACAATGTATACTTTTCTTTCAAACGGGGGGGGGGGGGGGGGGCCGGGCCAGGATCGCGCCCCCCCCCCCCTTAAATCCGCCACTGGATGTTATTATCATTAATATTATCTTAGAAAAAGTCTAGTGACACACCCTTTCGGCAAAACCGGAGAGCTTTGGACGAGTGGTGGCGTTAAGAGTTCTGTGCTCCCAACACACCCTTTCGGCAAAACCGGGGGAGGGGGACTTTGGACGAATGGTGGCCTTCCAGTCAACGCGATTCGACGCTACCCACCCTTTCGGAACAAGCCACTCTATACGGAGCCTAATCATTTACATGCAATGCTCTTTATTTAGGCTCCCCACATTTTACATTTTTCTTCTTTTTGCCAGTCGTTCATATATCTCTCAAACTTCCCACTTATTTACTGTACATTGTACTTGATTTGAGTTCTTTAGCCGTATATTTTGATATTGAAAAATATGCTTGTAAAATCGGTTTTGTAATACAGTAGTTGTTTTGATGTAAAAGTGGAACAAATTAACTTTAAAAAACTTCAAATAAGATATTAAATTATTACTAAGCAGGTGCTTGACACAAAAAGTGAGTCATTTAATAGCTTTGACGTCTACCACTGAGTCCCCAAATTAAAAGAAGATATTTTAATTCGCTGTTGTCATGGTAGTCCTTCCTGATAAACAATTATTGTCATATGTTGACGATTACTGCAGTCTCAATTCCCATTCCCCAAAAAGAAGAAAATATTGGGGGGCAAACATGTCGTTTTGTCTTCATTGCCCCCCCCCCCCCGCCCAAAAAAAAAAAAAAAAAAAAAAAAAAAAATCCGAAAAACGAATCGACGCCCCTGGGCAGTGTTTTTAGACAAATAAATTGGCAAAATCATCTTCTAAAAAGAACTGTCAACACTCAATTACTTAGCAGCATAAAACAGCGCACTTCGTCTGTATCTTCGTAAAGCTTCTCGTCCAAAGAAGACTCGGCCTAATATACAATATCATTACCGCCGTAGCTGGAAGTACGGACTTTCTTAATGAATGGATCAGGACCGTGGTACAGACTCTCTTTATAGTGCCCCCACTTTGTTATAAGCGGGTTTTTTTATTTGTTGAGCTGTACACAAATACCATTACAATTCTTGCCAAAATTCCGCCGTACTACAAAGCATTTAACATGCTCACTCTCCGCGCAACACTATGTCCTCCTACTTCCAGAAGATCAACATTGTTATGACTTCTTCCACCCCTGGTTCTAAAAATAACACAATTTGTCTTTTGAACATTTCGCAACAACTTATTACATCAAAACCGTGCAAACAATTTTTTATTTCATTATTTGCAATTGCCATTAAAGTAACAATATTTTTTATGGGATAACAACAAACTACATGTAATTTGTAAACAAATCTTTCGGCATATTACTCCCAGTGTTAAAGATCGTATGCTCGATTTGTAATGAAAAAACACAAGTCAGAAAAAATTGGAACCAGCGGGATTCGAACCTGTCATCTACTGCTTGCCGGGCAGCGACTTAACCACCAGGCTATTCTGGTTCACGGCCAAGTCACGACGAACTAGAATCAAATAACCAAGATCCTCTTCTTTCTGACTCATTAATATTCAAACGGTCCGCCGTAGACAATGGTTAGTAAACGAAGAAGCTTGACTGGGGAGGAATTTTTAATTTGTAAACAAATCTTTCGGCATATTACTCCCAGTGTTAAAGATCCTATGCTCGATCTGTAATGAAAAACACAAGTCAGAAAAAATTGGAACCAGCGGGATTCGAACCTGTCATCTACTGCTTGCCGGCAGCGACTTAACCACCAGGCTATTCTGGTTCACGGCCAAGTCACGACGAACTAGAATCAAATACCCAAGATCCTCTTCTTTCTGACTCATTAATATTCAAACGGTCCGCCGTAGACAATGGTTAGTAAACGAAGAAGCTTGACTGGGGAGGAATTTTTAATTTGTAAACAAATCTTTCGGCATATTACTCCCAGTGTTAAAGATCGTATGCTCGATCTGTAATGAAAAACACAAGTCAGAAAAAATGGAACCAGCGGGATTCGAACCTGTCATCTACTGCTTGCCGGGCAGCGACTTAACCACCAGGCTATTCTGGTTCACGGCCAAGTCACGACGAACTAGAATCAAATACCCAAGATCCTCTTCTTTCTGACTCATTAATATTCAAACGGTCCGCCGTAGACAATGGTTAGTAAACGAAGAAGCTTGACTGGGGAGGAATTTTTAATTTGTAAAAAAGTCAGAAAGAAGAGGATCTTGGGTATTTGATTCTAGTTCGTCGTGACTTGGCCGTGAACCAGAATAGCCTGGTGGTTAAAGGAGAATTACGCTCAAAAATACAGACGATATTGTTCAAAGGTGTTATTTATTCCTACTTGTTGGACTATATGGCTTCGCGTCAAAATATACGAGATCGATACGAATCAAGATTTTCTGAGCAAAATTTATCATCTGCTCCCAATATGTATCGTCTGCTAGCAGTACATGGAGGCTGCCATTTTTTTTTATGTGTACATGAAGATTTTCTTAATCCAAATGCCCAATTGCCTTTTTCAAAATTAAAAACCAGTTTTAGATTAAACATATTGAATAGATATGTCAATTTATTTTTAAACTGAAGATTTCTGTATATATTTCTGTTGAAAATCGATATTCGCTTAATAGAAATCTATTTTCTCGATACTGTGACGTATGGGACGGAGCAAATTAATTCAAATTTATGGATGTTTTATCCCTGAGCATCTATAGCGGCAAGCTATGCATTCACCTGCTTTCGGATAATGGATTTGAAAAGTCAGAATGCATGTTGCATATATTATGTTCTGCTCTGTTTGGCAAACCCAAGAAAATAGATTTTTGTTAAGCAAAACCAGACAATTTAAAAATATCATTATAAAGATTTAATTTTTATAATACATGTAAACACCCACTTTATATTTTTCGTCACATATGGGATTTTAGTTAATGAAGAAAAGCAATTTAGGTATTGGATTCAATATATCTTCTTGACTGGAACATTTCTCAATGGTTCATGTACAACTCCAAATCAGCAAGAAAATGGCAGCCCCCATGGAAATGAGTAGGAGACGATACCGGCTGTTGGAATATCTTTATTTTTCCCTTTTTCTGATATCTTATTAGAAAATGATTTAGGCCAATAAGTAGGAATATATTACACCTTCCAAAATAAGTAAATTTGTAATTAAGGGTTGATTCTCCTTTAAGTCGCTGCCCGCAAGCAGTAGATGACAGGTTCGAATCCCGCTGGTTCCAATTTTTCTGACTTGTGTTTTTCATTACAGATCGAGCATACGATCTTTAACACTGGGAGTAATATGCCGAAAGATTTGTTTACAAATTAAAAATTCCTCCCCAGTCAAGCTTCTTCGTTTACAAACTACATGTAGTATCATCAGCATATAGTGAATAAGTAAATAAACTTAACTAATTGATAACATCACTGATATAAATTAAACATAGCAGAGGACCAAGCACTGATCCTTGTGGTACACCATACTCTATGACAGTAGTCTGGGATTTGACACCATTGACCACAACATATCGAGTTCGATGACATAGGTAATTTCTAAACCCAGTTAATGCTATTCCACGAACACCATAGTACTCAAGCTTACTTAGTAGGATAGAGTGGTCAGTGGTGTCAAATGCCTTTGACAAGTCAAGGAAAATTCCTAAGCAACATTTACCATCAAAGGATTTTATAATTGAATTTAATAAATTTTAATCTGATTCACTTTATAGCCAAGTAATTCCCTCAACTCCTCTACGTAAGTGCCCTCACTGTTAGGCAACTGAAACGAAGCATTTGTGTGTTGGTGAGTGTGGGGGCAAGTTAGAAAATATTTTAAATAGATTTTGTCCCCAAAAATCAAACGTAAGTACAATGGGACACCCCGTATTGGCGTAATGGTAGATGATAAACTGGGTAAAAAGTTTGATTTATCATGCAGAAAACAGTGATTACGGAATAGTGACGTCCAGCCTCACATGCTTAAAGGGACACGCCATGTACTAAGCGGCCGTGGGAAAGGCAGAATTGCAGAAGTCCCATTCAATCTCGCACGAGAGCTCGAGCATGTCTGTCCGAAGTTTGGGCTCCGGGGTGCTCCGGCACTTGGGTAACGAACACAGCTAGTGCCCTCTCACGGCATATAAACGTCCACAATGTGCGTTTGACCAAGTCCACCTCAATATCAAGTTGATTTGAATAAACAGAGTAAAATTAAACAAGCATAACAGTAAAAATTTCACTGAAATCGGATGTAAAATAAGAAAGTTATGGCATTTTCAAGTTTTGCATTATTTCATGAAACAGTGATATGCATAACATGGGCGGTATGCAAATGAGTGAACCGATGATGTCATGCACTCACTTTTTCTTATGTATTTTATTATATGAAATATCATATATTTCATTTTTTTGCTTCAATAATGTAAAACATGGTTTGACTCCATATGGAACATGTAAAATCATCATTATTGTAACTTATTTTCATACAAGGAAGGGATTCTTTATTATCACATCTATAAAAATTGAAATATTTGAAATTTCATATAATAAAATACATAAGGAAAAGTGAGTGTGTGACATCATCGGTTCACTCATTTGCATACCGCCCATGCTATGCATATCACTGTTTCATGAAATAATGCAAAACTTCAAAATGCCATAACTTTCTTATTTTACATCCGACTTCTGTGAAATTTTTACTGTTATGCTTGTTTAATTTTACTCTGTTTATTCAAATCAACTTGATATTGAGGTGGACTTGGCCCTTAAAAGGAAATGCATGTTTTTGTCATCAACATTGGTCCTAGTCTAAACACTAATAATCTCCAAATTGCGTGCAATTAGGGGTTAAGGTCAGGGTAACCCAGAGCTAAATCTATAACCCTTAACATAATTCTAATCCTAAACCTAACCCAGATTCATGGACCTGGTAGCCGGGGTTGCTCTCTGCGAAATTTGCAGTGAAAACGTGCCCGAAATGATAAGATGACCTTTTTCCATTAGGAGGGGGAGGGGCTTGCTATTCACAGATATTTTTAGGGAAACGCCACCCTCAACTCCCTCAGTGGAAACATAAATCGCTCCCACGTTCCTGCCAAGACCCCTTTGCGAGTGGGACCCATGGTGCGTAGGTTCGGTGTAAAAATGCCAGAGGTAAAAATGCCAGTGGTAAAAATGCCAGAGGTAAAAATGCCAGAGGTAAAAATGCCAGAGGTAAAAATGCCAGAGGAAAAAATGCGAGAGGAAAAAATGCCAGTGGTAAAAATGCCAGAGGAAAAAATGCCAGAGGTAAAGAAATGCTAGTACCCCCCCCCCCCCCCCCCCCCCACCCATCCCCGGCCCGGATATAGCATGCATGTATGTATGCATATCTGCATCTTGTTTATAACTTAATGTGCATGAGCCCCCCCCCCCCCCCCCCCCCCCCCCGTATTAATGTTGACGAGGCTATAACGCTCGATGTTTGTGTGACGGCCTGTACATTTGCTGAAGGGAGAACTGAAAAAGAAAAAAGTGCAGGTACAAGTACAGATAACGAAAGGCAAGCTAGTCAAGATTATTTTGTACAAGTCAGGGACCGCGGAACCGGAGGGAGGGGGGGGGCTGGGGCTGCAGCCCCCCCCCCCCCACACTTTTTCAGTAAGCACGTGCAAACGTGCAAAAAATGCAAGTGCAAAAATGTGGTATCCACGCAGCCCCACCCCGCCCCCCCCCCCCCCCCACTAAGCCCCTCCACTTTCCAAGACGTTCCGCGGCGCCTGCAAGTTATTTTACTACAGGTACAGGTATTGTTTCTTTAAGTTATACAGTTAGTATCATGATGCGGGGGCCTCTCGTTATTCCGAAGGTTCGTATTTCCGAAACACTAATTCCCATGCCTGGGGGTTCAAAATTCCGAACATTTGTTGCATTATTCCGAAGGTTCATTATTCCGAAGGTTCGTTTATCCAAAGGTTCATAATTCCGAAAAGGTTCATATTTACCCACAAAAGGACTGTCCCATATTAGGGTGATGTCATTTTTGCATACCTCCTTTCCCTTCTCGAAACCTAAAATTCAGTTGCAGACTTCCTTCTCGTTCCAAATTCCATTCGGGATAATGAAATCGTACGTCGAGTGAAAAAAGCCGGGTCTACGATCTGGAGTCCAGAGTCAAACGCGGTCAAACCAAATAGTCTAAAAAGTAAAATAAGCAGATGTCAGGTCTGCTTTTAGACCTTCTCTATATTTCACCTTGATTTTTCACCTGTATTCTCCTAGTATGCAGCTGGCATATTTTGCCTCTTTACTCTTTGTTCCTGACATCATCCATCGCGTGTTTACCTCTGGCATTCTTTCCTCTGGCATTCTTACCTCTGGCACTTTTACCTCTGGCATTTTTTCATCTGGCATTTTTACCTCTGCAATTTTTACCTCTGGCATTTTTACCTCTGGCATTTTTACCTCTGGCATTTTTTCCTCTGGCATTTTTTCCTCTGGCATTTTTACCTCTGGCATTTTTACCTCTGGCATTTTTACCACTGGCATTTTTACCTCTGGCATTTTTACCTCTGGCATTTTTTCCTCTGGCATTTTTACCTCTGGCATTTTTACCTGGCACCGGTGCGTAGGGGTGCCTCTCAAAAATATGTATACAGACATGGGCATTCACCCATCCACACACAAATACACCCACATATAAAAAGGTACACGGAGCAACAGAAATGTAAATTACATCATAATTTTAATCTCACATTTTTATTTTCAAATATAGAAAAATACCAATGTCGTCAAAATATGTTGGCATTTGACAAAACAGCTTTAAGCTTTATCAATATTCAATTCAAAGCCCTGTGAGAGACCTGGGAGGAGGCATAATGTATCCATCCAAAAATGTATGTAAATTCCACCCTAAATTCACTGATATGACTGTTCATTCTTTAAATAGTGTATAGTGATTCATGGCTATAGGCCTAGCCCCACATAGCTAATGACCTATGAGGGGATGAGGAATATTTGGGAATTCATTTCACTTGCCCATAATTCAATTCCTTTCACTTCTTACCCTTCTGACCAAAAAAGACAAAAGTTCACCTTCTGACCTGTACAGAGTTCAGTCGTCAACAAATTTTTTGCCGCTGGTTTTGTGGCTGGTCGAGGTTACTACGTTTGGTCAATTAGCCTTTTTCTCTCACTCGAAGGCCTACAATACCCTGCAATTTTTTATATTCAAACGACTTTCAGAAACCCCAGTCATCAAGATTTTACAAGCTTCAAGTTTCGTACCATCGAGATATTGCAAATTCTTACAAACTCAAATTGAAGTCGCAGTCGGACTCTAGACCTGGAAAAATTTATGTGAAATATTACCAAATGACCTCCCCTGAATCACTACACTAATTATCTCTCAGCATGAGAAATGTTGTAAGTTATCTATGTGGATGGTGCTGGTGCAATTATACCAATGATAATCCTCATTTTAAAAATCAACTAGCAAAAGTTCAAGACCACCCACACAAAATGCATTAACCAGAAGAAAAACCAAAATAGTAATTAATCATAGCAATTATTCATTGCAAAACAGCATGAGATGGCACTTGCACCATTTGTCCCAGCTGCCTGAATCTTTCAGCAAGAATTTTCGGGATCCTTCACAAAAATTCCTTGAATTGCATGATAATCATGGGAGGGGGCTAGTCTTTACTGGACCATCGCTCCATCTGGTAAAACTGAGCTATCTTCTTGAAATTTTGAAATGGCATTGTGCACTGCAGTTCTGATGCAACCAATCTTATTACTACTTTGTCATTCAAGACTTCAAGAGCAGCCCTCTTGACAGAGGGTTACTTTTGTGGGCCTTTTGAATCTGGCTTATTTTTTTTTCACACTTCATTACAGACTCAGTGTCATACAAGACCTGATTTTGCAAAAAGAAAAGAAGAAAAGAGAATCATTCTAATTGAACCATGGCACTTCTCTGATGATATGGACCACCTTAATATACATATTATGTAATCATTCAATGAGACAATGCAGGTCCAGTGACAGAAATTTGAACAAAATTCCAAGTGGCCTTAAAAATAGAGTTCTGGTCATGTGATTACAATGTGAAAGCAATTGTCTGGAAGCAACTGGGAAAGTTTGATCATGTCTGAATAGGAATTGGTGTATAGGCCTACTGTGAGGTTTTGGAATCATCAAAATGATAACAAATCAACCTGAACTCACTCAAAAGCACATACACCACACACAGAAATGGGTATATGGGACTGCACACAGATGTGGCATGACCATTCAGCCCGAACACTTCAGCTTTTTTTTTCATATTTCGAATATAAGGGCATTTGAAGAGAAATAATTTTCAGGGGATATTTCTACTACATTCCAAATTGACATAAAAGGAATTAAAAGGCTCACAAATTACTTTTCACCTTTCCCAGAACTCAACCTTCCCTTTAAGCATATGCAAATGACTCTACAAAGGCAATGTACACCACATATGAACTTGAAATAAAATGTATTGGCAAACTAGTAATTGGCGAGAGGGTATTTCTTCTTAATCTTGTCGGGTTTAACATTTAGGAAAATGTAACAGAATATATGAGGTAAATTTACAGAAGAAATGATTCATGTACAATCAAACCTGTCCATAAAGGCCACTCCATGGAAGTAGAAGAAATGGCCACTGTAAAGGCGGCCTTTCTAAGCAGGTTCTTCATCACATGTTTCTCCCTCAAGGAAGATTAGGCAGGTGACTATTACAGACAGGTGACTTTAACAGAGAGGTGGCTACTATGACAGTTTTTACTGTCACTGCAATGTCCGTTAAAGATGGAAATACTCTTCGGAACCTTAAACTAATGAAAGTATCATGTAAGAATTCACTGCGATGTTACATACATCAATGGCCATGTGGTGACAAGCATCAACCTGCCCACCAAGTTTAATATGACATTCACAACTGATGGCTCTTTTGTAAATCACTTTAGCTGCAGATTTTGTAACAGGATAAATTATTTTGTAATGAATGATATTCCTGATTAAATGATTCCAGAATAAAGTGAGGTTGTATGACTCGGTTGATAGAGCAATGGAGATAGCAGAGGCATAGAAAGGGTCCATTATAGGCACCGGCATCATTGGGGGGGGGGCACCAGTATTACTCAGTGGATAAAATGCTGATTACCATTCACTGCAGCACTATTGTAAAAGGACCACCAAAGTCAATAGAAGCAGGATTTGATATACTTAAAATTTTGCTAGATGACTTGATTCAGGACTTATCAAATATACTCTGCTACAACTTGGGGTTTCTAAGATGAAAATTTAATTATCTGCATGCTCATTACTCCCTTGCTCAAGTATGATCTACCAGGACCAAACCCTGATAATCCACTGAACTACTGTAAAGTCCACTCACTTTTGTAGGAAGTCCTACAGCCACAGTATAGCTGTGGGGGGATACAGTTATCTAACATAACCTTGTACATGTCTAAGTGATGTACATGTGTAATTCTTCCAAGCCTGCACTGACGGATATTATCTTTCTGCCTTCTTTCCTTGCTATATTTTCATTTCACCAAAGAAATGAACATATCAATTACTACCTGTAGCACTGCTTCACTCATAAATTTCATATTCTAATACAGGTACTATAAACTGTATCATAAAAGATTACCATCAAAAAGTTTATCCCCTTCCCTCTAAACTGTTTTATAAGATGTATAAAACTACATTCTATACTTTCTTTCTCCATACTTACATCTTTTAATAGTCTTTTGAGACAAAGAGTGAGATAAATATTTGATATACCTAGCTGATAACCTGTCTTGATTTAAGCCAGGGCTTAGACAATTCTTTCTACCGGACTTAACACAGCAGTATGACTAAAATAATCATGTACATTCTTTCAAAAAGTAATTATTCTAAAAAAGAGAGAAGCATAAAAGTTGCATGATTTTTAGGAGAGATATAAACATTTTGGAGAAATGAAACAAGTTATATATTAAATCACTTTAAACTTTCTATAGTAAAAAAGACCAGGACTGTTTTCTTTAAAACATGGCGCATTCTTACAATGTTTAAAAATATCAATACACTCAGGCATCTTTATTTTGTAAATTGCTTCTATTTGTGGTTAACTCAAGTGATATTTACATAATATCAAATGCTGTTATTTCCTAGTGAGGCTTTAGCTGTACTATAAAAAATCTATTTTTCATCAAAACAGTGCTCCATTTCAAAACAGGATGAAAATATCACATGTGAGGCAACATGAGCACAGATCATTATACAACACACAGACTGCACTTTAATTACATAAAATTTTCTCATTTACAATTTGTCAAGGTGAACCTCGGTTGGCGATTTGTCAAAATGTCAAAATTACATTTAAATGAAAAAAAAACAGAGATTTTGAACTTTTCAACATGTAGAGAATACAAGGATTTCAATGCTTATTTCCCTTTTGAAAATTCCTGGTGTTTATTGTGAAATGGTATTAGAAACAGAACAGACACAGTAGGTGCAGAGCTTTGTTGCTCTCTCTGCTCATGCATTTAAATATTTTTTTCAGTGCTCTGAATCAAAGTTACTGACAACGTAACAGGGACAACTGTCCTAATGGGTTACGAGGGGACATACTCATATTGCTGTGTAATTAGCCCTCCAATACCCGCCATGGCAAAATGAAACCATTTTGCTTGTCCACAAGGTAGCTTAGCAAAATGATAGTGACGCATATATACGCGGGAAAGACGCAAAGAAGAAAATTGCTAGTTTTGTCTGTGCTCCTAAAATTAAAAGTTTTTCATATTATTTTGCTTAAGAGTGTTCAAAGAAGAAGAAACTAATTCTACATCCTAATATTTTGGTTCTGCCTCTATAGAATAGTATTTTGCTAAGCTACCAAAATGGCAAGTTTGGGAGAATACACAAGACAAATACAACTGGGTCTCCAATATGCCTCCGCCTAAATTCAGTTCATTCATTATTACCATCTTCTACTACATGTATATATTTTACAATTTTCACTACTTGTATTTTCAGAGTCATTTATCGTATGACCGAGTGTCTCCAAATTCAGCTTTACTTTACCTTACTATGATGCTGCATATTTACATAAACAGGATTTTATATGAGACTGCAATTCATATACAAGACTAAAAATGCATAATTATCAAAGAGTGGCCTTTGTGACCTTAT
>CM046868.1:14710180-14778726 GCA_025617745.1 Heliocidaris erythrogramma | reverse complement strand
ATGTGCCGGAGGTGAAACCTAATGACTCAGCGAGTCAGTGCGGCAGCCAGAGTAGCTCAATTCTCCGCCAGGCTAAGAGTGATGGCCGGAAGGCAGCTTTAGCAGCTGAAGCTGCTACTTGGAAGAAGCATCTAGAACTTGAGTTAGAGGAGTTCCGCCTTACGCAGCGTAAGTTACGGCTTGCACTTAAGACCAAGCTACGGGTAGCGGAAGCGGAAGAAAAGTCTACCTAGCAGAAGGGAACAGGACGCTGGGAATCAGCTTTCCTCTCGAATGAAGCTAGGTGATCAGAAAGCAGCGGAGGATGAAACAATACCATATCCTGTCAATGAGGCGCTGCAGACAAGTTCTCCAAAGACAGTTGTTCCTGAAGGAAAATCTGGGAAAGCGGGAGCTGACTGTAAAGTGCAAGTACCCAGGTCTCAAAGTGCAGAGGTTAGGTTGCCTACCAAGATAAAGAGGTGAGGATTTCACCGAATCGTGAGACAGATGTTGAGAATCCTGACAAATCAGGAAGGTTATTGACCAGAAGTAGTGATGCAGAACTGTCGAGTTGATGAGGCAAGGACAGCTGCAGCAGCCATGCCTCTTAGAAACAATGCAGCTTCCAAAAGCTGAGCTTACGCCTTATGATGGAAATCCCCTTGGGTTTTGGGAGTTTTTGCGAAGCTTTGAAGACAGTGTTGACTTTGCTCCAGTTGAGGACAAGACCAAGCTTACTCGTCTGCTACACTATTGCAGTGGTGAACCTAAGAAGCTGCTTAGTCCTTGTCTTTTGATGCCATCATCACAAGGGTATGCAATGGCGAAGCGCCTATTGATGGAGAGATTTGGGGATCCAGTTATGATTACTGAGGCCTGGATGAAGAAAATCACTCAGGGGAAGAACATAGGCCCTCGAGATAAGAAGGCTATGAGAGAGTTAGCAGATGATATGAGTACATGTTTGATGTCCTTTCAAGCCATGGGGTTTGAACATGAACTTTCTCCCCAGAAGATCCTTCTCACACTTGTTGAACGTCTGCCTTTCTATATGAGAGGGAAGTGGCTGTCTAGAGTTGGAGCTATTCGGCGTCAGCAGAGAATCCCCAGGTTCGAAGATTTGTTGTGTTTTGTGCAGGAGGCTGCACAAGAAGTCAACGACCCTGTTTTTGGAGGACTGATGTCTGGTCAGAGTGATCAACGAAGAACTTCAGGTAATGGGAAATCTAAGAGCTCCT
This sequence comes from Heliocidaris erythrogramma, assembly GCA_025617745.1. Taxonomy (NCBI): domain Eukaryota; kingdom Metazoa; phylum Echinodermata; class Echinoidea; order Camarodonta; family Echinometridae; genus Heliocidaris; species Heliocidaris erythrogramma. The sequence goes on along the minus strand of CM046868.1, from coordinate 14,777,506 downwards.
TCTCTACATCCTCCAGTGAAAGACTTGCCAAACCAGAGATGTGTTTCCAGTGCAAGGAAAATCACAAGCTCTGGGACTGTAAGCAATTTAAGGACTTGTCTCCTAAAGATAGACTGCGGCTTGCCAGGAGGAAAGGCTTGTGTTTCAACTGCTTAAGACTAGGTCACATGACAGCAGGATGTAAAAGCAAGATGACCTGCTCAGTAGATGGTTGCACGAGGAAACACAACAAACTTCTGCATATCGCAGAACCAGTTGGTGACCAGAAGATTGACAGTGGTAATAACTTTGTGGAGTCAGAAGCCTCTTGTAGTTCCACAGGGGCCGGCAGGAAAAGTGTACTCCCTATAGTGCCTGTGAGGGTGAAGGCAGAAGGCAATCAGGTGATGCTGTGGACTTATGCTTTGCTGGACACAGGATCCACAAATACATTCTGCACGACCAACTTAGCAAGGAGACTTGGCGCTAAGGGAGTCAAGAAGAAGCTGTTGCTGACGACCCTTGATCGTAAAGAAAGTGCTGTGTATACAGAAGCTGTCAGTCTGATTGTGGACTCTGGAGTGAACAGCGAGAAGGTTAAGATGTCATGTGTGTACACAAGGGATAATATCAACGTCAAAGGTGTACACATGGCCACAGTTGATGACATCAAGGGACTCGCCCACCTGAAAGGGATTGACATTCCTATTGCCACTGAAGAGGAGGTAGGCTTGATCATTGGTCAAGACATCACAGAAGCTTTGCTGCCTCTAGAAGTTAGGCGTGGGAAGAAAGGACCGTATGCTGTTAAGACGTGCCTTGGATGGTCACTCCATGGTCCACTGAGCCGAGCAAGTGGAAAGAATACAACAGTATATGCCACAAATACTTTCATCGAAGGAGATCTGTGCCTTGAGAGACATTTAGAAATGTTCTGGAAGATCGAGACCCCTGACGCTCTCAAGGCAGAAAGGGGTATGTCAAGGAATGACATCAAGGCCTTGGCAGAATGGGAGCATGGTATCTGTGTTGAGGAAGGACATTATCAGCTTCCTATACCTTTCAAGAAGAGTCCTCCAGATCTTCAGAACAACCGATGGATGGCTGAGAAGAGGCTCAAAGGTCTTGGAAGGAAACTCCAACAAAGTGAAGGCCTCCTTCAGAAGTATTCAGATGGCATTGCAGATCTTTTGCAGAAAGGCTATGCAGAGGAGGTCATAGAACAAAACCGTGACACAGAGAATGGATGTGAGTGGTATTTACCACATCACCCGGTAATACATCCCATGAAACCCGGGAAGGTGAGAATTGTTTTTGACTGTGCTTCACAATGGAAAGGGCTCTCACTGAATGATGTGGTTTACCAAGGACCAGATTTGACAAATAAGCTGATTTGGGGTGCTGTTGAGGTTTCGATGTGCACCCGTGGCCCTCATGGCGGACATCGAAGCTATGTTTCATCAGGTTCGTGTGCCGACAGCAGACCGAGATGTTCTGAGGTTCTTGTGGTGGCCAACAGGTGACATGAAGGAAGATCCCCATGTCTACAGAATGTGTGTACACCTGTTTGGTGGGACATGGAGTCCAAGTGTATGCAGCTATGCACTCCGCCGGACAGCCGAGGACAATGAATCTGAATACAGCCCTGATGTCACCAGGATTGTGAAAGACAATTTCTATGTGGATGATTGCTTGGTTGCTGTTGCTGATGAAGAAGCTGCAATCAGAATAGCAGATGCGTTGATGAGGCTACTGAAGAGAGGAGGCTTCAGACTAACAAAGTGGGTCAGTAACAGATCCAAGGTGATCCAATCCATCCCAGTAGAAGAGAGGGCTAAGCAAGTAAAAGGCTTAGACTTGAACAAAGAGGCATTACCAGTTGAGAGAGCATTGGGGATTAACTGGGATGTCCAAGAGGACCGTCTGGGGTACAAGACAGTTATAAAGGAGAAACCACTGACGAGAAGGGGTTTGCTTAGCATCGTGTCAAGCATCTATGATCCGCTTGGCTACCTGAGTCCTTTCATCGTGAGAGCTAAGCTGCTGATGCAGAGGTTGGCGACAAGGAAGTTGGGGTGGGATGACCCAATCCCAGAAGTTGAACTGCAACTGTGGCAGCAGTGGGTAAAGCAACTTCCAGAGGTAGAGGACTTCAAGGTGCAAAGATGTGTGGTCCCTCAAGACTATGGTGCCATGACAGAGTATCAGTTACATCATTTTGCTGATGCATCCGAGGATGCTTATGGAGCAGCTACATACCTAGTAGCCAGAAATGCTGAAGGGAAAGATTGCAGCAGTCTTGTCTTTGCCAAGTCACACCTCGCTCCTATGAAGAAGACTACGATCCCTCGTCTTGAGCTGATGGCTGCAACTGTAGCTGTGAAGTCTGATGTCTTAGTGAGGAGAGAGATGGGTCTACCACTAAAGGACTCTGTGTTCTGGACTGACAGCATGATTGTATTGGCATACATCAAGAATGAGGACAGACGATTTCACACCTTTGTTGCCAATAGACTCTCTATGATTCACTCTGCCAGTGAGGTGAAACAGTGGCACCATGTTGGCACGAAAGAGAATCCAGCCGACGACGTCAGTAGAGGTATGACTGCCAGAGATCTCATAGCTAGCAGAAGATGGCTTCATGGGCCAGAATTTATCCTACTGACTGAAGTGCAGAGGGGCCAAGATCCAGAGTCTGATGATAATTTACTAGACGATGATCCAGAAGTAAAGACTGCAAAGGCTTATGCTACCGAAGCTAATAATGATGTACCAAGTACAGCTACAGATCAACTGATGAGCTACTTCTCAGAATGGTACAAGCTGAAGAGGGCAGTAGCTAGAGTCCTGCAGTTTAGAAAGTATCTGCTATGCAAAGTGCAGAAGAAGACAGTTGACTGTGAAGTACATCTTACAGTGGGAGATTTGAGAGAGGCTGAGCAAGCAATCCTGAGATATGTTCAGCGCCAGGTATACCCAGCTGAATACCAGGCAGTTGAGGAGAAGCCAACATTGAATGGAAAGCAGAGATCGATTAAGTTGAAGAAATCCAGCCCTCTCTATAAGTTAGACCCAAGTATGACCAGAACTGGGTTGCTGTGTGTCGGAGGCCGCCTTAAGAATGCAGAGCTGAGTGATGAGATTAAGCATCCAATCATCTTGCCACCCAAACACCATGTGGTAACACTGCTAGTGAGATATGTTCATGACATGGTGGGGCATTCAGGCAGAGAACATGTTCTGTCAGCACTAAGGCAAAGATACAGGTTGATCAGAGGGAGATCTACCGTACGACAGGTGCAACGTGACTGTTTTGAATGTAAACGCCTGACGTCTCCATCACTCAGACAGAAGATGGCAGATCTACCTGGTGATCGTGTAGCGTTTGACAAGCCTCCCTTTACAAATGTTGGAGTGGACTGTTTTGGCCCTTATCTAGTCAAACAGGGCAGAAACCAAGTTAAGAGATATGGCTGTATCTTCACGTGCCTTTGTGTGAGAGCCGTCCATATAGAGATCTTGCATTCCTTGGACACTGATTCATTTCCGAATGCTCTACATCGGTTCATGGCTCGCCGTGGAAGACCAGAGCTGATCAGATCTGACAACGGCACGAATTTCGTCGGAGCTGAGCGTGAGCTGCGAGAAGGGATAAGTAGGTGGAACCAACAGAGAATCCACACCCAGCTCCTCCAGAAAGGCATTGCATGGAGGTTTAACCCACCAGCTGCGTCACATATGGGAGGCTCCTGGGAACGTCAGATAAGAACCACCAGGAAGGTGCTAGGTGCCTTGATGAAACAGCAGGTGCTGACTGATGAGAACCTATCAACGCTGATGTGTATGGTGGAGTCCATCATCAATGGGCGCCCCCTGACTGTTGTATCGGACGATGCGGAGGATCCAGAGCCCCTCACTCCGAATCATTTGCTTCTGCTCCGGGGTACTGGTACTGGGCCACCTGACATCTTCCAGGCACGAGATGTGTATAGCAGGCGACGTTGGAGGCAGGTTCAGTATCTTAGCGACATCTTTTGGCAAAGGTGGAGGAAGGAGTATCTTCCCACACTCCAAGCGCGACAGAAGTGGAATGAGCGTGAGCAGAACGTCAGTGTAGGTGACATCGTTCACATTATGGAAGACGCGCCACGAAATAGTAGAGTCTTTCCCAGGTGAAGATGGGTTAGTTAGGTCAGTTAAGGTGCAAACAAAATCATCAACCCTTGTTAGGCCAATTCACAAGCTGTGTCTATTAGAATCAGTGAACTATGCAAAGTAATAGATAAGTGCTTTAGCATACTGAAAGCTAAGTGTAGGTTTAACACCCCTGAGTTTGTTAGAGAGCTGAATTTGACAGAAAATACAAGAAGGATAACTCACAAAGAGTTAAGCATGTTTATTTAGTTTAATTTTTAAATGAGCATTTTAATTTGGCGGAGAAGATAAGTTCGCGATTCAACAGATGAACAGGAAAGAACGAGGTGTAGCTTACTCACTGGACTGTTATTTGAAGGGACTGATATATTCTGCCTGCAATGGACTCTGTTATTACAGTGAGAGTGGATTTTTCAAGCATTCACCTTTTAAAACGGACTATTAGAATGGTTGCTTAGCAACTGAAGCCATCTTGGACTCATTTCATCAGTTAATACAAAATGTCAAATTTATGTATTGCATGGACATTACTGATGTAATATTGATTCTATACAGTACAAGGTCAAAATTTAACTTGCATTTTATATACAGTTAGCTTTGCATAAGTCTTATCTTTTAGGACCACAAAAGGTAGTTCGACTTGGTGGGATGTGCATTGCACATGATTTTGCCATAGTTTGGTCAGAAGGACTGGTTAAGTTCGACTTTTGCGATTTTGAGTTATGCAAGGTTAACTGTATTTGAATTGTGGTCGATTCAATTTGTTTGGGCAGGTATTAAACAAAATAGGAGAATCAATTTATTCAACTTTTGGAAGTACATTCTCCATATTTGCTAAAATTAATTTACATGTAAAATTTGATGGAGATTGAGTTTATATTGAGATATACATGTACAGTATTCACAAATTATGTATATTTCTACAAGTTGTTTTCAGGACAGAAATTGGCTAATTTAGTATAACTGCTGTCTGTAGACTGACATTTCATGTTACTGGATGAGAAAAGAAATATGTTATTTACATGTAATTAGAAATGAAAAATACCAAAATACATGTATTGATGTTTTGGCAGCTCAACAATTTATTGAATCAAAGGATATTTTGGAATATCAAACTTAAGAACATGCATTTTTCTAGAGATTCATGTGTATTTCTATTTTACAGTGCATACTGCATTCAGGATGAACAAATGAGAAAATATGTGTTCAGATATACAGCAAAAGGTAGTCGAGTGTACATACTCTAGATGATTTACACAGTCATTGTCTTTTTTCTTAGCAAGATGAGATTGTTTTTGTATGTAATTATATCGTCACCTTTTCTAGAAAGAAGTGTGTATTGGTAAGAATTCTAATACATATGTACATGAATTTGTGTAGGTTCAAAAGCTGGTTATTGATGGGCCAAGTGGTTGTTATAGATCATGGTATAATATGCATTCTGTGTTCATACCTTTAAAATGCTTAAAGGATAGGTGTAATCATATGTGAGAGATTTAAAGTTTCTTTATAATATGTTTATAAATGTTAGCTGTTAGCTCACATTTAAGGGGCCGGTATGTTAGTGATAGGAAGTTTTCCCGTACATTTAGAAAATCTTGTGTATGATAGGTCGGGAATGGGTGACGTCATAGGCGAGATGTTTTGGGGGATTGGCACATAATTGACCATTGAGGGCGTATATCGGCATGCTACTGATTTTCCATGATATGGAACGGTCGGACGACCGTGAGGTTGTGATGATAAATTAACTCTTTTTGATGAGCCCAACGTTAGTAGACAATTATAACATTATTTCATAGATGATAAGTAAATTGATAATCAGTGATAATCTCTATAAATTATGTTGATGATTAGTGGTGTAAAATTGATACCAAAGGTTTGCATAAAAGTTTATTGGGTAACATGTTGTACGGCATGTTAAGCATAACAGTAATGCTGTGTGTGTAGAGTGTACACGTGTAATTTACCGGAAGTACAAGTGGTCGGACATTTTTTGTTGAACGATAGTTCACCATGATAATAAGACTATGGCAATTGGGGCATGTTATTTCTTATAGGGTTTAGTAGTTGACATGAAAATGATGAATGTAAATGTAATTCTGATTAATAAAGCATTATATAAATGGCTCATTTAAGGGAATTTATTATGAAAGTCAGACATCATTTGCAAGCATGTTATTATAGGGATTTCAGGCCTGTGGGGTAAATTTAGGCTCACTTGAGAGCACTGTAGAGCATGTAGAGCTGGCCAGTTATTGTCATGATTGTTTACAAATTTAAGGATTAATTCCAGGATAAAGGGAGCACTTTATATCATTTAGTGGCGTTTAGGATCAGATGATATTTCAGGAGAATTCACACTGTATTAGATATGACTCATGAAGTACAGACCAGTCATTTCATATTCAGATATAAATGTATATGCATTTATTGTTTGAGACCAGACAAGATGACTAATTACAGTATAGTAACTTGTTATTGCATAGCATGTGTATTCCAATGTTGATTGGATGTTTTCTTTGTTTGTTCAATTACAGATTGAACCGTGCTGATATGTGCAGGATGTATCTTGTCAGCGTGGTCTCATAACATGGGCACTCTATTACATCTTGTCCAGCCTGTTTATTTATTGTCACATGGCTCCTGCGGTCTGTCCCCCACACCCACTGTCCAGATTTGACCATTTGGTACCAGTTAGTTCCAGCTGCAAAACAAGACCATTTTGATACCAGTTGATTCCAGTTGGACCCATTAACTATTAAAATGGACTTACCAGTGGATTTCACGTGAAACCCAATAACCATATATGGTATATCTTTAAACCACTTGTTACCAGTTAAAACGGGGGTGCTGTAGCCATTAAACATGTGCAAACGTATGGCAGTGCAAAAATGTGTTATACACGCAGCCCCACCCCCCCCCCATTAAGCCCCTCCACTTCCAAGACGTTCCGCGGCCCCTGATGTAACTGCCACCTCTCCGCACTCGCACTCTTTCGCTCACAAATCGGTCACAATCTATATAGCTCCCCCCCCCCCCGGTATTTCTCGTTGAGGCCTGTACGTCATCTGCGTCAATGAAAACGAGTAAAAAGGATTGTTTTTCACACCAGACGGGGAACCGGGGATCTCGTTTAATATCGAAAATATGGAAATTTTGAAAAAAGGGTATCAAATTCACTAGTGATGAGAAAAGATCGTATAGACATTTGACAAGCCAAATAAGTGGCATCTGAAAATCTACCCGTGGATATTTCTTCATGAATCCAAAGAGATTATTTTCTATTCTTTCAATATGAAAACATAATTCTGTAATGTGTTCCAAAGTAAATATTTGTCTTTAACTCTTCTTTTTGGGCCAAAAAGGTGTATTGGTAAGAATTCTAATACATATGTACATGAATTTGTGTAGGTTCAAAAGCTGGTTATTTGATGGGCCAAGTGGTTGTTATAGATCATGGTATAATATGCATTCTGTGTTCATACCTTTAAAAATGCTTAAAGGATAGGTGTAATCATTGTGAGAGATTTAAAGTTTCTTTATAATATGTTTATAAATGTTAGCTGTTAGCTCACATTTAAGGGGCCGGTATGTTAGTGATAGGAAGTTTTCCCGTACATTTAGAAAATCTTGTGTATGATAGGTCGGGAATGGGTGACGTCATAGGCGAGATGTTTTGGGGGATTGGCACATAATTGACCATTGAGGGCGTATATCGGCATGCTACTGATTTTCCATGATATGGAACGGTCGGACGACCGTGAGGTTGTGATGATAAATTAACTCTTTTTGATGAGCCCAACGTTAGTAGACAATTATAACATTATTTCATAGATGATAAGTAAATTGATAATCAGTGATAATCTCTATAAATTATGTTGATGATTAGTGGTGTAAAATTGATACCAAAGGTTTGCATAAAAGTTTATTGGGTAACATGTTGTACGGCATGTTAAGCATAACAGTAATGCTGTGTGTGTAGAGTGTACACGTGTAATTTACCGGAAGTACAAGTGGTCGGACATTTTTTGTTGAACGATAGTTCACCATGTAAATAAGACTATGGCAATTGGGGCATGTTATTTCTTATAGGGTTTAGTAGTTGACATGAAAATGATGAATGTAAATGTAATTCTGATTAATAAAGCATTATATAAATGGCTCATTTAAGGGAATTTATTATGAAAGTCAGACATCATTTGCAAGCATGTTATTATAGGGATTTCAGGCCTTGTGGGGTAAATTTAGGCTCACTTGAGAGCACTGTAGAGCATGTAGAGCTGGCCAGTTATTGTCATGATTGTTTACAAATTTAAGGATTAATTCCAGGATAAAGGGAGCACTTTATATCATTTAGTGGCGTTTAGGATCAGATGATATTTCAGGAGAATTCACACTGTATTAGATATGACTCATGAAGTACAGACCAGTCATTTCATATTCAGATATAAATGTATATGCATTTATTGTTTGAGACCAGACAAGATGACTAATTACAGTATAGTAACTTGTTATTGCATAGCATGTGTATTCCAATGTTGATTGGATGTTTTCTTTGTTTGTTCAATTACAGATTGAACCGTGCTGATATGTGCAGGATGTATCTTGTCAGCGTGGTCTCATAACATGGGCACTCTATTACATCTTGTCCAGCCTGTTTATTTATTGTCACATGGCTCCTGCGGTCTGTCCCCCACACCCACTGTCCAGATTTGACCATTTGGTACCAGTTAGTTCCAGCTGCAAAACAAGACCATTTTGATACCAGTTGATTCCAGTTGGAACCTATTAAAATGGACTTACCAGTGGATTTCACGTGAAACCCAATAACCATACTGGTATATCTTTAAACCACTTGTTACCAGTTAAAACCGGGGGTGCTGTAGCCATTAAACATGTGCAAACGTATGGCAGTGCAAAAATGTGGTTATACACGCAGCCCCCACCCCCCCCCCATTAAGCCCCTCCACTTTCCAAGACGTTCCGCGGCCCCTGATGTAACTGCCACCTTCTCCGCACTCGCACTCTTTTCGCTCACAAATCGGTCACAATCTATATAGCTCCCCCCCCCCCCCCCCGTATTTCTCGTTGAGGCCTGTACGTCATCTGCGTCAATGAAAACGAGTAAAAAGGATTGTTTTTCACCACCAGACGGGGAACCCGGGGATCTCGTTTAATATCGAAAATATGGAAATTTTGAAAAAAGGGTATCAAATTCACTAGTGATGAGAAAAGATCGTATAGACATTTGACAAGCCAAATAAGTGGCATCTGAAAATCTACCCGTGGATATTTCTTCATGAATCCAAAGAGATTATTTTCTATTCTTTCAATATGAAAACATAATTCTGTAATGTGTTCCAAAGTAAATATTTGTCTTTAACTCTTCTTTTTGGGCCAAAAAGGTGTATTGGTAAGAATTCTAATACATATGTACATGAATTTGTGTAGGTTCAAAAGCTGGTTATTGATGGGCCAAGTGGTTGTTATAGATCATGGTATAATATGCATTCTGTGTTCATACCTTTAAAATGCTTAAAGGATAGGTGTAATCATATGTGAGAGATTTAAAGTTTCTTTATAATATGTTTATAAATGTTAGCTGTTAGCTCACATTTAAGGGGCCGGTATGTTAGTGATAGGAAGTTTTCCCGTACATTTAGAAAATCTTGTGTATGATAGGTCGGGAATGGGTGACGTCATAGGCGAGATGTTTTGGGGGATTGGCACATAATTGACCATTGAGGGCGTATATCGGCATGCTACTGATTTTCCATGATATGGAACGGTCGGACGACCGTGAGGTTGTGATGATAAATTAACTCTTTTTGATGAGCCCAACGTTAGTAGACAATTATAACATTATTTCATAGATGATAAGTAAATTGATAATCAGTGATAATCTCTATAAATTATGTTGATGATTAGTGGTGTAAAATTGATACCAAAGGTTTGCATAAAAGTTTATTGGGTAACATGTTGTACGGCATGTTAAGCATAACAGTAATGCTGTGTGTGTAGAGTGTACACGTGTAATTTACCGGAAGTACAAGTGGTCGGACATTTTTTGTTGAACGATAGTTCACCATGATAAATAAGACTATGGCAATTGGGGCATGTTATTTCTTATAGGGTTTAGTAGTTGACATGAAAATGATGAATGTAAATGTAATTCTGATTAATAAAGCATTATATAAATGGCTCATTTAAGGGAATTTATTATGAAAGTCAGACATCATTTGCAAGCATGTTATTATAGGGATTTCAGGCCTTGTGGGGTAAATTTAGGCTCACTTGAGAGCACTGTAGAGCATGTAGAGCTGGCCAGTTATTGTCATGATTGTTTACAAATTTAAGGATTAATTCCAGGATAAAGGGAGCACTTTATATCATTTAGTGGCATTTAGGATCAGATGATATTTCAGGAGAATTCACACTGTATTAGATATGACTCATGAAGTACAGACCAGTCATTTCATATTCAGATATAAATGTATATGCATTTATTGTTTGAGACCAGACAAGATGACTAATTACAGTATAGTAACTTGTTATTGCATAGCATGTGTATTCCAATGTTGATTGGATGTTTTCTTTGTTTGTTCAATTACAGATTGAACCGTGCTGATATGTGCAGGATGTATCTTGTCAGCGTGGTCTCATAACATGGGCACTCTATTACATCTTGTCCAGCCTGTTTATTTATTGTCACATGGCTCCTGCGGTCTGTCCCCCACACCCACTGTCCAGATTTGACCATTTGGTACCAGTTAGTTCCAGCTGCAAAACAAGACCATTTTGATACCAGTTGATTCCAGTTGGAACCTATTAAAATGGACTTACCAGTGGATTTCACGTGAAACCCAATAACCATACTGGTATATCTTTAAACCACTTGTTACCAGTTAAAACCGGGGGTGCTGTAGCCATTAAACATGTGCAAACGTATGGCAGTGCAAAAATGTGGTTATACACGCAGCCCCCACCCCCCCCCCATTAAGCCCCTCCACTTTCCAAGACGTTCCGCGGCCCCTGATGTAACTGCCACCTTCTCCGCACTCGCACTCTTTTCGCTCACAAATCGGTCACAATCTATATAGCTCCCCCCCCCCCGGTATTTCTCGTTGAGGCCTGTACGTCATCTGCGTCAATGAAAACGAGTAAAAAGGATTGTTTTTCACCACCAGACGGGGAACCCGGGGATCTCGTTTAATATCGAAAATATGGAAATTTTGAAAAAAGGGTATCAAATTCACTAGTGATGAGAAAAGATCGTATAGACATTTGACAAGCCAAATAAGTGGCATCTGAAAATCTACCCGTGGATATTTCTTCATGAATCCAAAGAGATTATTTTCTATTCTTTCAATATGAAAACATAATTCTGTAATGTGTTCCAAAGTAAATATTTGTCTTTAACTCTTCTTTTTGGGCCAAAAAGGGTCCAAGAGGCCTCGAAGAGCGTGTACAATAATATGCAAAATTAACCTAAAAATCCATGAAGTTAAGGATCTAAAAATCCGAAATTTGTCGTAGGTTTCCCTGAACAGAGTAGCAAAACTTCTCGACGCGGATGCCGTACAGGCCTAAATAAGACATACCCCCCCCCCCCCGCACCAAATACTGTACGTGACTCACTAAGCACTGACATAATAAGCACTACTATAGACTAGTCTGAAAAGCTTAGAACAATCTAAAACATTTCCTTCAACATGAAGGAATATGATCCATCCATCTCTCACACCCCCTCTCCCCGTTGCTTCATCTCCCTCCCCTCCTCATCTCTTCCCCCTCTCTCTCTTTCTCTCTCCCAACTCTCCCCCCCTCTCTCTCCCTCTCAAACACACACGTTGGATGTCTCTCTCTCCCTTTCTTCCTTTCTTGTCATATTCTGTTAGAATTCGTTTCCTTTATTTCCGCACTGTCTACACCCCCTTGACTTTCGTACTTCATCGTTCTTTGGGGCGGAGTCTGTTCCTAACCTCTCACTCATCTCGCCCTTTTGCATATAACTCGTTTATGAATGATCATAAATTACAATTTCGAAGAGTCAGTATTACGCGGGAAGTTCCCTGCCATTTAACAAATTAATTATGCAGCTAATTTAAAGGGATACGCCACCGGGCGGCCGTGGGGAAAGTCAGGATTGCGTAAGCCCCATTCACTCGTACACAAAGTTTGTGCGTCGAACGCGTCCGTTGGACTATTAAAGTGGGATTACATTTCGACTGCACGAAGCCGACCGAATCTCGAACGAGAGCTCGAGCTCAGGCGGAGCGTGCATGTTTGTGCGGCGACCAGTCTATCCGAGGTTTGCGCCCCGCGGGGCAACGGCATGATCAGGTAACGATCACGGTGCCCTCTCGCGGCATTAAAACGTCCACAATCTGCGGTTGAGTATCCCTTTAATTTAGCTGACGTATAGAAGCATATATTGAAAGGACATCATTGTCAATCAATAAAATATAAGTTAACCTTTATTATTCATTTCATTTAGTAATCCATATCACAGTAGTCTATAAAATTAACATCCTTAATTTTAAGCGACCAGCCATTATCAATGCTTCCTTCATAAATAGTAGTTGAGCAGTGGTTCTCTCCATAGTAAGATTGTTCAGAATTTTTCTCAGTCGTCCGTTCGTCGTCTGACAATTCGCCCGTGCTTCGAGGCGCGTGACAGCCGAACTCCTACTCGAGCTTCCCGGTACCGCCGGCATCACCAACTGATGCTTTCTCAGCATCACCCGTCGCTGAATCTCATCCTCGACATCGTTTTCGATTTCGTCGTCGCATCGTTGGATGGTCTTCATCGTGTCTCTCCGACCAAAGTTGGGACGGATTTCTTTCGATTGTATGATCCTGGCATCTTTGCCGACAATGTGCCGTCGAGGTCTCTTGTGATTGACAGCGATGCCCCATCATGTAAACTAGATATGTCGCCGTAAGAGATAACCTTCGACCCCTGGATACATTGCGATCACCAAGCAAATCAAGAGACACATCGACATGGCAGGTTGGTGACTGCTTACCCGGTGAGTTTCTCTTCACGATGTCGTTCTCCGAGATGGGTTCAGATGTCGTCTTGTCTGTGCTGACAGATCCATAGGAGTCTTGGAAGCTTATTTTCTATAACAGAAAAAAGGAGAAGAAATTAGATCAGAACAGGTCTACCAAGTACCATGTAATTATTAGGCTTATCATTCGAAGCCGGCCTCGAGGCCATAATTTAGTGGCCTTGGACCGACTCACGTGTAAAAATCCTATGCTGGACTGAGGTATCATTTTTCAGGGGCATCGTGACTCGGAAGTGCCGGCCTCGGATACATAACAACACTGTCAAGTACACAACAAGAAAATTCGGCCCTTATACCTTTTACATTTTCGACCTAAAGGTACCTTGAAAATGTGATAATCCTTTCTTGTTGTGCATGTCATATATTTTATTCGGAATTATGCCATTCCCCTTTCCCTTACAAAATACTGGATCCACCACTGTAAAGATGAAGACAAACGATGAATAGGTGAGAGAAAGAAGGAAGAAGAATGAAGAGCAGAAAACTCTCTGATACAAAACGAGAGGGCATATCTTTACAACCCTCGCTTTTCAATACTATAATGCTTTTATTTTCACGTGTAATTTGGCATCCAACCCTTATAGCAGGCTACATTAATTGCCAATATTACCGGGCAATTTCATTTGTTTTCACAGAATTGTTAGAAAACAGCTACTTTCATAATTATTTTATTGATTTATCATATTTGTTTGCTTTGTTTGAATATATGAACATATGAAAATGAATCAATGAAACTTCGTAAAAAAGTGGCAGAGGTGTCGTAGTCGAGTGGTTAAAAGCACTTGAATGGAAATATGAAGACTGTGGGGTCGATCCCCGATACAGCACTTATGTCCATGAGCAAGGCCTTTATAGACATTCCTTTTTTTAAAATCATATATTAAATGAATGGTGTTTGGCATATTAATACGTGTGTGACCGGTGTGTTTCTTTAAAAAACCAAAACCAAACAAAAACTTATGGCATGTATGGGACATTTAGATGAATTAGTAAAATGTCTTTAATTGTTAATACCTGAAAGAAATTTTGTAATGAATTAGTGATTAATGTAATGTCACTTACCACTGAATTTGTCACATCCGACTCAGTCGTTGATGGTGTGGGAAGGGACCTGGTAATTGAAAGTCGACGACTAGTTCGCCTCTCAGTCGACTTCATCTCTAAACCATCTTTATCTGAATTTCGAGCTGACGATGCGGTGCTCTCGGAGCTATTCCCAGTCGTCAAGTTCAAATTGGCGATGATTTTCGAGCGCTCCTTTATGAGTTTCTCTAGCTTCTCTCGATTCATCTGCAGGGTACTTGTTACCGATGACATCCGTCTTCCAGGACTATTTCTTAGGATTACTGCCCCTGGAGTATTGGTCGAAGGACACATGGGTTTCTGAGGATGAAAAGAGGTGGTGTGGATTCTGTGCGAAACTGGCATGGAGAATCGTCGACGAGACAGGAGAACCATGTTCCCCGTCAAGGTGTTTCTAGCTTCACATGTTGTTGATAATAAGGACGACGATGATAGTGCTGATGGTGATGACGACGAAGATGATAATGATGATGGTGACGGCGATGGTGACGATGGGGAGTACCTTCCAGTGGATTCCATGTTAATGTTTTGTAATAATTCTGCGTTCCCCCCTTGTAAAAAGGTATCATAGTACCCATGGTAATTTGACAGTAATTTGACCAAATTACCGTCAAAGCATGGTAGTCTGATAGTACTTTGCATGATTTGATGTTAATTTGGTCAAATTACCATGGGTACTATGGTTCTTTTTTACAAGGGCCATCAGGCTCGAGTCCGAGGAAGATCTTCTGCGGGCTGGAGATGTGATGCGACGATTTGGAAGGAATGGGTATCGACTGGGAGAGAGTGCCATTCTTCTATAGGAGGTGTCGGTCTGTGTGTAGATCGCTCTGTGGATGCTGTCATTGGCCGTGTCCTAGGCCTACATTCTGACCTTAGTTGGTAAGAAACCGAAGCTCTCATGAGCGCAACAGATTCACGGTCTTTCCCACAAATCTTTCGTTTCGATCGTCCACTTGCGCTCGGAGTTCTATTACAATCAGCAATCTCCATTTCACCAAGATAGTTCTCGTTATTCTGCTCCTCTTGCTCTTCGCAAGTCATAGTTCTGAGGACATTCTGCGCTTCTGGGCTTGCAAATACAGATACAGAAATCTGGGGAATGATGAAGTTTGTAGTTTTTACAGGGAGTTGCATTTCAGTGTTACCACCATTAACTTCACTTTGTGGCCTATATGCCCTTTTCGGGGTAATGAGTACAGGCTAGCAATCCATTAGCAACGGCCGTAATTGTTCCTTTTTCATGAAGTGTCATGGTATAATATAATTGTGTATAATCTCAGAGTAAAAATGTTAGGGATGATGATCTGGAATAACCGATTCACTCCCCTTCACCAGCTCTTTAAATGCATACAGCTAGCTCAGTCAGGCGTGTATAAATGCTATTGTTGTGTATAAGCCAGAACTTTCCCTCAACACGTGCACCATGAGCTTGACTTACAGACCGTTTTGTAACATGAGCCCCTTTCGTAAGTCAAATTTACCATTATGTCACTTTTTGGGGTAATTGCAGGCAATGATGTCATGGGGCACTGGAAATTTCAGGTGGATAAAGGTGTGGGAACGGTCGTTTTTCTCTCCCCACCCCCACATTTCCTTTTTTTATCATGCCGTAAAGTTAATCGATGTAAACTTGTAATGTAAAAATTTTGAAACACAAAATTAATTTGATTTATTGCATTTTTGAAAAAAATAGGTTCAACTTGTAAAGGATCTTGAACTAAATCTTTTTTTGTGTGTGCGTGATTTATTGTTGACATAGCGTATTCATTGTTCACGTACAGTTTATAGATATTCATGCAAGTCAATTGATGTAAATAAACAAAGAGACGGCAATCTTAATTATTCAACAGTGTGGCTTGCAACTGGGTTTAAGATTAGGTTTAGGTTTATGGTAATAGGTAGGCCTACATTATTTTGATCCAGGGTAGAAGTTAGGAGTTTGGTTAATGGAGGATATTGATCGCGGAGCTATAATTGTCACCGGAGCACTGCATGCTTCTTACAATCATCCACTGGTGTAGAGCAAAAGCTCATGGTGATGAAACATTTCACAAAGAATTGATATTTCATTGCAAACGTTTTAAAAACACGTGGTAGACGATTTTGATTTTGTGTGTCAGAGTATAATACAGGATAGAGAGCATTTATGATTATTACGACATAATTCATCCGATCGGATGGATATGGTAGGCCTATACTATATACATGGTCTTAAAGGGGAATGAAAGGCAACAGACATTATCCTATAATCATGTTAGCCTCTTGAAATTTCTCCAATTTGATTATTTAACAAGGAGAACAGAGTCTCAAAATGTTGCAGTTTTCTTGCGAGACATTATCCCATGGGGGCTGGCATTTTCTTTACAAAGTAATGTCAGAGCAGTGCTATTTGTGAGATACCCACTGACCTGTCTATTACCTACGATGACACTCATGATCACCTGTGGAACACAATAACACTGGATTCTCTCAAACCACTCTTGTAGTCATGTACATTCAAATGAAGATACTTTTATCCTGTCATAAAACCTATTTTTGTCATGATATCTGGTTCAGCTGTTTCATAGGTGGGCCAGTTTATTTTGTTTTTAAGCAGGATTTGGCATGCACAAGTTGTTGCTTGGTCAGACAAAGGTTTGTCAATTCTTCAAAGAGATGACAAAGTCCTATACAACTGCTAGATATCACCTGTGCGAGATTTTGGGGGTACCAAGATGGCTGCCATTTGCATTGGCTTTAGTTGTACAATATTATGCAACATCATATCCATTGTATACAGGTAAATGGACGTGTCCTACTCTGACGTCACAGCTTTTCAAAATGGCAGCCCCCATGGAATAATGTTTGGGATCTTGTTTTGCTGTTTATCTCTTTGTTATGTTGTTTATTTCTGATTATTTTCTATACTTTTTGAGAGATATGAAATAAATGAATTGAACTGAATTGTATAGGAATTTGGTGTCTACACTAGCAAATGGTACTACATTGTCTTATTCCCTTTTTAAGGACATATGTTTCTAAAAGGTAAGTAGAACTTGCTTGATGTAGGGAGAGAGAAGATATATAAACTTAACAATGTAAATGATGGAGGGGCGGCGAAATTCGAGGAAGCTTTGTGAGAGAGCGAAGAAGGGTTAAGTGTATAACGAGGGAGTAGCGACTGAATGAGATTTTCCATTTTTTAATAGTGAAATTCTTATTCTAGACCACTATACAGTCTAAATACTACATGTTGTAGCCATTAATCATTATTTGCTATACATTATTTCACCCTTTTTTTGGGGGGGGGGGGGGGTGGCCTATATACTTATATACCTATATCACCCTCATACTTTTGGATAGAATAAGTAAGAATTATGATACATTAACTTAAAACTAATAATTATCCAAACTCCAAAGAAGTAAGGAAATAAGAAATGCCATAATTTCAATGCGAAAATATCGAAGAAAATTCTTTCGCTCGCATTGTTATTCTCAAATAAGATGTTCCGTTCATTGGCGTAGATCCCTGCATTCCTTCTTTTCATTAAAAAACATTTTGGAATGCTCTAAAATGCAAGTTTTATAGACAGATTTTTGAAAAAGTCTCTGATGTAGGAGGGGGATACCCCCTCCCACCCTCCGCTCGGTCTCTTCGATCAGTGGTGTATCTGGGGGCAGGGGGCACGTGCCCCGTCGAACTATAACTTTCCGCCTAAAAAAATTGTTTGCTACAAGCCGTTTATCTTTCTCTTAAATTTGCTAAAAACTTCAGAGCTTTCACGCTTCACGCTTCCCTGCACCCACCCCTGTTACATACAGTGCAGTATTGCGTCCAAAATAACTGAAAAGCAGACAGGGCGTCGAACTAACATTCTGCCGAAAAATTGTTTGCTACGAGCCGTTATCTTTCTCTCAAATTTGCTAAAACGTCACTCAGAGCTTTCGCGCTTCGCGCGGGAAGGGGGAACTCCCCCTCCCTGCATCAATCCCTGTCACATACAGTACAATATTGCGTCCAAATAACTGAAAAGCAGCCAGGGCGTCGAACTAACTTTCCGCCTAAAAAAAGTGTTACGAGCCGTTATCTTTCCCTCAAATTTGCTAAACATCATAGTTTTCGCGCTGGAAGGGCCGGGAAACTCCCCTCCCTGCACCCACCCCTGTTATACAGTGCAGTATTGCATCCAAAATAGCTGAAAAAGCAGCCAGGGCGGTGAACTAACATTCTGCCTGAAAAAAAAGATGCTAAAACGTCAGAGCTTTCGCGCTTCGCGCGGGAAGGGGGAACTCCGCCTCCCTGCACCCACCCTTGTTACAGCAGCGCAGTATTTCGTCCAAATAACTGAAAAGGAGCCAGGGCGTCGAACTAACTTTCCACCTTAAAAAAGTGTTACGAGTTGTTATCTTTCTCTCAAATTTGCTGTAAAGCGTAAGAGCTTTCGCGCTTCCCGCGGGAGGGGGAAAACTCCCCCTCCCTGCACCCACCCCCTGGGGAGCACGCTTTGCGTGCTCATCACCAATTTCGCACTCTTCGCGTGCTCCACAACCGTCCCCCTAAAATGAAATCCTGGCTATGCGTTTGGATCCTTCACGTCTGGCCACCCCTATTGAAAGATCCTGGCTACGCCTGCATGTGCATGAGATCTATGACAAGTGTCGGTTAATTTTTAAGCGAACCCTCTAAAAAGTCAGAGAAAGCCCACTGCCCACGACACCGCATCGTTAACCGTCGGTTTCGTGAAAAAATGCCTTTGTAGGCTTTGTCGGCTAGTGGCATGGGCCACTAGCCTACAAGCCTACAAGCATCATCAGACCCACATGTATATCGCATTTTCTTGGTTATAACATTATACTTTCCTCTTCATTTGTTACGTTTGCTTTGTTTTTGTTTTGCTTTGTTGTTTTTCAATGCTTGAAGTTTCGTTTTGATCATCTGTTACTTATTTTGAACTTTCCTCTGTATTTGTATGTTGGTGATAATCCAAAATTGTGGATTTTAATTCAATAAATTGATTTGGCGGATTTGATTTGATTCATCTACTTCATTTTTTGTGGTTCAGCGACCCAAATTAGCAATTGTGTGTAATTGTCTAATGATTAATGTGCAAGCGAGCGAAGCAAGCGAGCATGAATTTTAGAATTTTTTTCTTCTAATGCTGAATTCCTTGGATTGTGCTTTATTTACAGCGATATATATATAAGAAGAGGAAAAGGGCATATATTAGAAAGTAAAAGGGATACTTATATCAGAAGAAAGAGGGAGCACTTATCAGATTTGAGAAAAGGCCGGTTATCAGAAGGGGGAAATGGGCACTTATTACAAGGGAAAAGGGGCACATATCAGAAGTAAAAATGCACTTATCAAATCAATTAAGGAGAAAAGGGCTCATATTAGGGAGAAAAGTGGTTCTTATCAGAAGGGGAAAAGGACACTTATTGGAGAGATAATTAAGCAATAATCAGATTTGAAAAGGGGCACTTAGCAGAAGGAGAAGAAACGGGACACTTATTAGAAGGGGAAAGGGCACTTATGTGCCTAATGCCATTTCCTTGCGTGCTGCTTTCCGTCTAGTAAATTTATAATACGTCAGCTATCTTATGTTTATCAAGGTGCATTCAAATTCATACAACTTCAAGTTTCTTTCCAGAAAGAAAAAGAAATAGCCTCAGCAACAAAACTTTGTAGTGTGTCTGAAATTTTCAACAGGGATCACTGGCTTTAAAATCAGACTGAAGTTTTGCCCCAAATACACATTCCCCCTCCCAAAAAAAATCATAGTTTATCTGACAAAAAAATTATAGCGGTCTTTTTGTCATTTAAGAAAAATCTAAAAACTCCTGTCTAGAAATTTTAGTTTATTAAAAGTGCCGTTTCGAGGACTCGGAGGGCAGTGAATTGCCCAACTGGCAATCATTCTGAAATTATTTGTCCCCCCTCCCAGAAATAATTCAGGAAAATACTTAGACCTCCTCCAAATGTAACTGAATTATTAGGCAGATTCCTTTGTCAACGCAATATTGTATATTCTTTTAAACTCATTTTGTTTTAAAACCTGTTGACCCTTTCAGATATATATTTTTCTTGTTTATAATGTGATTTTCCTGTTCTTCTTCTTCTTCTTCTTTCGTTGTATGGTATCGGCAATCAGTCAAATTTGACTATTGTTGCCAATGACGTTATACATGTAATTCAAATTCAGTATTTCTGACTCCTTCTTCTCTTTTAATTTACATTTAGAATCAAGTAAACATTTAATACTGTATTTAATCTGTATTTAAAGCTTAATAAGAAAATAAAAAAACACGACATGATTCAGCTCAGTTCCAACGAGCGCTTGCCTAGCCCTTTCATAGATGCAATCTTACCGATACGGAGCGGTACTTTGCGCCGTTTTTTCGGACATGCCTAGGTAACTCATGCATAGACATAGGGGCGCTGTTGTACCTGTGCTTACTGATGGGTTGAACATGTATTTTGGATAATTATCAATTAATGAGATGAAAACACTTGTGGGCTAAGTTAGTAGAAAATGGAGCTTCTAAATGCACATAATTGTGTGCGTGCATCATTTATACATTAAGACATAACTTTTATAATATACACAAAGGAAGAAAATACATTTAGCATTGAAACTCAGACCTACATAAAATACAAAATACTAGTATCCCTCACTACGAACACGACAAAAAAAGAGAGCGGACAAAATACACAGCCCCCCACTGCACCCCACAACCGCTCCGGCAGACAAAATACCCCCCCTCACCGTCATTATGCAAAATAAGCAGAACAGGTGAAAATGCATGTGGCTCCTGTTCCACATAAAAAATTATATTCACATTACAGCAACGAAGGGACGCTCCCCCGTCCACCAGAGAAAATACAGGAAGCACAGTGAGAAGCCGTATACCCCGTCCGCTTCCCTGCCTGCCATGTAGTGCCTAGTTCTTCTTTACTGAGAAAGGAGGGTTGAAGCCTACCTTCCCCGAAAAACGCTTCGTTCGCAGAACGAAACGTGTAATAGCCCTTTGTATTTGGGGATCACTACTTTTCAAATACTCAATTATTTTTCTTTCATTGGTTTCATTCAGTTCAGACAGGAGCATCGCTCTCTCGATAATATATTTTGGGCAATCTATAAGGTAATGACCGACAGTTTCAACCTGTTGACATCTGTCACAGAAACCAGTTGGATGAATACCTAGTCTTAATAGATCATGATTGAGACCTATCACTCCAACTCGAAGACGATGGAGTATAATTTCTTGTTGTCTACCTAGGTTACAAGTGTAAGTGGATGTAATTGATGACTGCAGCTCTTTTAAACTGGAATTTGATTCCATCTTTCTTGCCAGAGTACTTTGGAACTCTGAACTATAAGTTGTTTTATTTCTGAAAGTGTTATTTTGTTATATATTTCAATATTTTTGGATAGAGCAGCTTTTGCACACGAGTCTACTATTTCATTGCCCGTGATTCCGCAGTGTCCTGGGATCCATTCCAAATACATATCTATTCCTTTGTACTTAAGCCTCGTACTAATCGTTAGAATTTCATTCATAGTTGGTTCATTATTTTGGTTTTGTATGGATAAAAGAGCACTAAGTGAATCACTAAATATAACAACACCCGTGTAAATGTCCATATTTTCTACCCATTCGAGGGCTAGAAGAATAGCAATCAATTCAGCCCTGTAAGACGAAGTGAAATTAGTCAATCTCTTCCCTCGATGTATTGAAAAGTATGGTACATAAAAGGCAGATGAACTTACTCCTTTATCAGGTGATTTGGATCCGTCAGTGTATATGTGCAATTGACTTATCCATTTGGTGTGTATTAATTCAAGGCTCTGTTGTTGTAATTGCATGGGATGGTCTGTTTTCTTTAATTGTAAGTTTAATTCAGTAGATATGATTGGTGGACAGAATAACCATGGGGGGAAAACAGAAGGACTAAGTTTTTCGATAATTTCTTGTCCCATCTTACACTGTAACCTGTATCCAAAAGGTTTACTAACACATTTGCCTTTTAGGTATTCAAATTGCCAGCATGGTTCTATATGACTTACCAGTGGGTGATTAAAATTTCTCTCAATACTTTGTCTGTACTTGCTAGATAACAATTGTCTTCTTAGGTCTAGAGGTAGTTCCCCCATTTCAACCTGTAAAGAACTCAAAGAGGTTAACGGGAGACACCCCGCACATATCCTAAGAGCTTGATATTGCACAGAATCTAAGATCTTTTTGGTAGTTTCAGCTGCACTATCATATGCTTGGCAACCGTAGTCCAGAAGAGATCTGATAAGTGCTCGATAAACAATTAGAAGGGATTTTGATGAACTTCCCCATTTTGTTCCTGTCAAACTACGTAATATGTTTAGTTTTCGTTTACACCTTGTAGCTACATTTTCTATATGAGAGTGCCAGGTCAATTTGCTATCAAATAAAATTCCTAAAAAACGGTGAGACTGTTTATATGTTAGAATATTCCCTTCCAAGTTCAATACTGGTTGAGGAATGTTTGGTCTTTTCGTGAATAATACAGGTACAGTTTTCTCATTTGAGAGTTTAAAACCCCATTCTTTGAACCAAGAGGATAATCTATCCAAATAAGATTGGATTTTCAATCCAATTATATCAACATGTTTACTAGACGTCCATATTGCACAGTCGTCTGCATACACAGATATTGTTACGTCTGGGTCTGTTGGAATGTCCCTCATCATCACGTTATAGAGGAGGGGGCTCAAAACACTACCTTGAGGTAAACCGTTATGCATTTTGTATGTGCTTGATTCTGTATCTGAGATTCTTACTTGAAAAGTACGTTCTGTTAGGTATTCACGCAAATAATTGTACATCCTTCCTTGTATACCACAATGAAAGAGTTTAAATAACAAGCCTTCGACCCAAAGGCTATCGTAGGCCTTTTCAACATCCAAAAAGACTACCAACATATGCTCACAACAATTAATACTCTTTTGAATGTCATTCTCCAAGAGAACAATATTGTCAATGGAACTACGCCCTTTTCTAAACCCACTCAAGAAATTAGGCAATAAATTATTCTTTTCTATGTACCATTGTAATCTGTCATTGATCATACGCTCAATAATTTTTGCAAAACATGACATGAGAGAAATCGGTCTGTAAGAAGTTACATTTTTAGAATCCTTACCAGTTTTAAGAATTGGAACCAATATGGAATGTTTTAGAGGACGTGGAATATTTCCAGTTTCCCATATTTCATTAATAATATGTAACATAGTGTTTTTAGCTCTCTCGGACATATTTCCATAGACAATATATGGAATATTGTCCTTTCCTGGCACCGTGGTGCGTTTGGAGGTTTTAACCTTTTTTTTTAGCCTTTTTTAGTTCAAACATCGAAAAATGTTCGTTAATCACATGGTCTGTTAAGAAAGGACAATTTTCCGTTCTTGTCAGGATTGTTTTAAGGGTTGCTTCTTTATTTCTCAGTCCCAAGGATTGGAAAAATTTACCAAGAGCTTCTGTTTTCTCTTGGGTTGATATAATGTCCTGTCCGTTTTCAACCAATATAGACATATTTTTAGATTCCTTTGTTGATACTCCATTTAAGCGTTTTATACAAGCCCAAATTTTTGACTCTGGCATATACCTGTCAAGTCTTTTGCAAAAAGCCTTCCAGTATTCCCTTTCCGCTAGACGGAGGACTCGCTGAGCTTCCGCTTTCTTCTTCTTAAACTCATCTATTGCTTCAAAAGTGAATTCTCTTTTCAATTTGTTACTGAGTCTATTTCTTTCTTTTATTTTATTAGAACATTCTTTGTTCCACCATGGAACTGGATTCCTTTCTATATTTCTTTTTTTTGGAATCACTTCCCTAATACATATTTTCAAGTAGTTGATAAATGATTCATAAGCTTTATTAACGTCTGCCTCTGTAAGGATTGAACTTTCATCCAGGATATCATTGCATTTATCTGCGAATTTGGCCCAATTAAAATTCTTAAAAGAAAATCGTTCCTCATCTATATTTTTCACATTAATATTTTTATAAAGTGCGTCTTTCTTTCCTGGTTGAATTTCAATATGTATGGGAAAATGATCACTACCAAAGGAATTATTCAAAACTTTCCATGAAGCCCTACCTGCCAAGATTGGTGAGGAGATAGTTAAGTCTAAATGTGAAAGTTTACCAGAGTAAGGGTCCGTCCTTGTACCTGTTTTATCATTTAAGACAACCAGATTATATTTGTTTAAAAAGTGTTCCACTGCGTGGCCATTACTGTCCACTTTCTCGCTTCCCCACAATGGACTATGTGCATTAAAGTCCCCTGTGATTATTATCTTATCTCTTTCATTTACAAACTTTAGTAATTCTTTTAAAATAAATTCATTTAATTTCTTACATGGATTGTAAAAATTGATTATACATATTTTTTCGTTACCTACATAAACATTAACTTGTTGTAGTTCTAAACTTGGGTTGTCAAAAGGTCCTTCATAAGGTACCCCTTGATGTATATAAATGGCACATCCCCCTCTACGTTGTCCATCTCTATTTCTTGAGACACAAGTATATTCGGGAATGATAAAAGAACTATGGTCATGAAACCAAGTTTCCTGGATACATAATAAATCATACTTTTCAATTTGATTCAGGTGATAAGAAAGCTCTTGGCCGTGCCCTAATAGCCCCTGGGCGTTCCATTGGAGTATGGAAAAAAGGGCCATTATGGTAAGGTTAGAGGCCATCTTCCTGTATTATTCTACATTTTTGTTGAAATCGCTCAAAAGCTGGCATAACGATGACCTTGGTTGCTTCCGGGGTTTTCCCTGTGAATGACTGGATAAGTTCAAATATAAATTCCAAAATTTGTTCGTCATTAGCTAAAGAAAGGAAATGAAATTTGGGTTTCTTGTTTGTTACTGCTTTGTTTCTGATTGGTTGGGTTGGGATATTAGTCGTCTCCGGAAGATCTGGGAGATAACTTGAGGTGGTAGGTTCTGTATTTTGATCAGATGCCATATCGACTTCAGTTTGTTGGGGGTGTTTTCCTTGAGTACTTTGACTAGGTATTTGACTAGGTATTTGGCTAATACTTTGTATCTTAGATTTTGGGTTGGCTTGTTTTGCTCTAGAATCTTCAATTACCGGTTTTTTACTTTGCTGTGTCATCCAAATTTGAGACGCTTCTGCATATGTCATCTTTTGAGTGATTTTAATCTCCTGAACTTGTTTTGCCCTGATTGCTTGTTCGCAACCTTGAAACGCACCAGAGTGGTCCCCTCCACAATTGGGACATTTAGGTGATTCTTTGTTTGGGCATTCTGCAAAAGTGTGGTGCTCACCGCATCTAACGCATCTCATTTTTGATTTGCATATGTCGGCCGTGTGCCCATATCGTTGACATTTAAAACATCTCTTGATTTGGGGAACATACAGCTTAACCGGGAAGATCTGAAAACATAGATGTATATTGTCAGGAAGGTCTTTCCTATTGAATGTCAGTATAACGCTTCTCATAGGTATGTAGGTCGATTGACCTTCACCAACTTCCTCTGCCTGGCCAATATTCCTCTTGTCTCTTTTCATGATTCTCTTAACTGCTGTAACATTCTGGAATTTTAGTTCTTGCAGTAACTCTTCTTCTGTAATTTCAAGAGGGACTCCGTATATGACTCCCTTGATCCCTATCCTACTTTCAGAAACCTTAACAGGTATGTTGTCTATTGATTGGATCTGTAATATTGCCCTCTTTTGTTTGACATTCGTACATTTTACCAATAGTCCTGTACTAATAGGCTTTACCAATTCTACCGGTTGATTGTTACATGCTTCTCTAATAACCTTCGAAATTTTCAGTGGGTTAAGGTTTTTCAAATTCTTCTTCCTGTCTATGGGTGCTATAAATAGCTTATAATCAGTAGGCCTAGATCTATCCAGTGCTTGTCTAGGAGTACGATAAACAGTGGCGTTATCTGAGTCTGAACTTGAAGCCGAATCATTTTGACTAAGATTTTCTATCTGATATTCTAAGCTTTCTTGTCTTTTCCTTTTTTCAGGCTGATGGTAAGTACCTTTTTTGCGTACGGATTTTTGTTTCACTACCCACTGATGTTCTTCCCCATCACTTACAGTTGGCTCGGGTTCTGAGGCAGAACCCGGAGCCATGACTGGCTGTACTGGTTGGCGGGAAAATTTGAATTACAGGTGTGTCGTTAGTAGGGACCGTGCAAACTAAAAGTACAAGAGTGCTGAGTGCTTAAAAGCCCACAAAATGTCTTCTTACTCAAATAATGTTCCAATTTGGTCTGCAATTGATGCTTCCTAGAATCAAAAGGAAAATCCAGACTTGTAGATACTGTAAAATTCTGGTAATTTCAAGTTAGATCCGAGGATTTCAGGAGCAGCTGTGTGTCAGCGACCAATAAAAGACCAATAAAAGACCAATAAAATTATTTACATATAATTCACTATTTAGCTCTTTTCTAAGATTATTATACGATAAATTATTGACATAAAGGATACAATGTTCGTTTATTTTCTTCTTTGAGGACACTCTACTTTTTCCAGGTTGGAACTGAGCTGAAGCATGTGGTGTTTTTTTTTAAATTTTCTTATTAAGCTTTAAATACAGATTAAATACAGTATTAAATGTTTACTTGATTCTAAATGTAAATTAAAAGAGAGAAGGAGTCAGAAATACTGAATTTGAATTACATGTATAACGTCATTGGCAACAATAGTCAAATTTGACTGATTGCCGATACCATACAACGAAAGAAGAAGAAGAAGAAGGTCAGGAACTGGAGACGAGAGAAACAAAAAAGGTATGAATTTTATGATATTTATGTTTGAGAGATAAGACTGTGATGACATGACCTCTTAAAACTGGCCCAAGTTTTATGACGGATTTTGCTAGGATATGTTTGCTATATAAATGTAACAAGCTAAGAAGAACTATTTGACAAATTATACAAAAAGGCTCAGCGGCTACGTCAACCGACGGCAAGGCGGTACCCCAGCGACCCGGCGGCGCGCCACGGCCTGGGAAATGATGTCAGCTGGTCTAGTACTCTAGATCTAGGCCGATTCGCTTCCGGACTCGTACTACTATAAATTATGGCTGTGTATACAATCCACAGCTAGCCAGGACTAGTAGTAGCTTCGTGAGTGTAAAAAAAAAAAATTGGCTATACGCCTTTTACATCACGAAGCCAGGTGTTTTTATCCGGCAATCTAATTCAATTGCGCACGGGCATGACTAGCCAGGATTAGCTTCGTGAATGTAGAAAAAAAAAAAAAATGGCTATACGCCTTCTACACACGAAGCTAGGCGTTATTACCCAGCAATCAGACTCCGCACGGGGTAGTACGACATGAAAAATGCCCTGAAATCACACTTTTCTGATAATTTCCGCGACCCACAGGCCCTTCCCCACAGCGTTTCCTCCTAGGGAAACGTTTAGAATCACAATTTTTTTTTGATTGAGTATAATTTTGGAAATATATCCATAAAAAGATGATAAAAATTTCAGAAAACTCACCAGCGTTTGCGTATCCATGCCTCCGAGGTCATGCAGATCAAAATGGCGGCACGATCGCCGTAATCGAAATCATGAAAACTATTAGGCGCCGTTTGTAAATTTATTATTTAGCTCAATTATTTACATATAATTCACTATTTAGCTCTTTTCTAAGATTATTATACGATAAAATGACATAAAGGATACAATGTTTTATAAATAATGAATTTTGCAATTTCCATAATATTTGATATATAATGAATTTGTGAAATCATTATTTATAAATAATGGAAACTGCAAAATTCATTATTTATATATGATGAATATTGTAAAATCCTTATTTAAAAAAAATGGAAATTGCAAAATTCATTATTTATAAAACAACACGCGATCACGAAACAAATCGGCAGGGATTTCTTCGGTTTTGGACATGATTTTGACTTTGGATTTTGCTGGAAATATCAAAAGTTCTTCCTAACAGCCATTTGGGAGACTCTCTCCCATTTGGGAGATTGTCTCTGATATCAGAGACTTCTGTAAATAATTTTGGTCTCTGATATGGGAGACAGTCTCCCATTTGGGAGATTGATTTGCTTTGTTTACATTTGCGGCAAAGGGATTACCTCGGCACAAGATGAAAGTATGATAAGCAGATTCCTCATGAGAAATTATTACCCCTTTTTTGACCGTCTATTTTTGTTTTCTTGTTTTCATAACAGTTTTTGTTATGACCAACACACAAAACAAATGGGTTTTTGACCTCGATGAGCCAAAAATTTGGCTGGGATAAATTGCCTTGTTGTTGGTGTTGTTTCTTTTATCCTTTTGTAAGCTAAGTCTCCAATATGGGAGAGAGTCTCCGATATCAGTCGTGTGCCTCTACTGTTCTCTCTCTAACCTTCCATTCCCCTCTCCTTCACCTCTTCCACTTTTGATTCACCATTGTAAACTGTTAGTCATCAATGAAGTCAAGATTTTAAGTATTTACTAACCTTTTTTGTCTTGTCCGCTGTGGGAATTGAACCCGGTACCTCATGATCAGGGGGTGTTTTCATCAACTCAACTCCATGACAGTCATACATGTAACTCTTTGTCGGCGATCTACGGAAATGCCATCGATTTGAAAACTCTTTCACGAAGACATAATAACGACAACTCGGTGATGCGACAGAAAATAGCAAGTATTTTTGCATGCATATATCGTAGTGGTCAATATGACCACTATTCGTGGTGTGGTCTATATCACTCATAGCTACATGACTATATTTGGTGTGTAGAATGTAGGCAGTCATACACCTCAACTTTTTCAAACTCCACTGCACAAAAGTCACCAATATTTAATTTACAAAAACCGACCCCAACATATCCATGAAATACAATAAATTCAACTCACCAAAGATGAAATTTCCGTAATTTAATGTCGATTCTCGCGAAACGAGGTATCGTAGTCATTGTGTACATTTCCTGGTCGCCGAGAGCGCTGACATCTCCCCGAAAGAATTTTGTCTTGAAAAATTCTGTCCCTATCACATACACGGAAAAGTCCTGATTTTCTGTGTGCGCGATCATAGAGATCGATTTGCGCAAATACGGCTTTGTAAAACAGTTAGCGGACATGTTGATGTCGCTGATCTTGTCGTTATGACGTATCAGTCGTGCCACAAAGGCGAGTTGGCAGCTGACTGTATTTCTGTTTTTAAATACGTTAAAATAACCCTAACGGAGTAAACCCTAACCCTAACCCCTAAACTCGGGTGAGCGAATTTGTGTCTCGTGGTTTTTACACCCTTTTTTCATTTCCCACCCTTTTTTCATTTCCCAGCGCGTTGGGATCTGACACCGGATTTTGAGATCACAATATCTCCGAAATTCTTTGTCGATCCATCTTATTCTCGGACCAATTTTCAGTCAAAAACGCACTTTCTGTGTGGTATAAATCGTTCCAAATACCATATTTTCTGGTGTACAGGCCGCAGCGCTGTACAGGCTGCACCCCAACTTTGCAACTCATTTGGAAACAAAAAAATTTGGGGAAATATCACAAGCATAAGAATTTTGCCCCCAAATATCATACAATGCAATAAAAACAATTCTAAAAAATGTGTGTGAAATATGGTTACACCATCATAATCATTTCCATTCTTTCATCAGAAATTAAAACAATGACAATTAATGAAATTGTCTGTACTGAGCAAATGGGAGAGGAGCCTGCCATAATCGTCGAGTTGCCAATATATGTTTGATTGATTACGACTTCAAAAATTCATAACCTTCTTATTTCTTATCTGGTTTTGCTCAATTTTCACTAATCTGTTTCTCTCATCTTTCTTGTTTTATTGAAGTGATTTGGTAACTTTGTAGAGGCTTGATAAAATCTGAGCTGCCTGGCCTTACATGCTATCAGTGTTTGTAATATGGTGTAAAAATGAAGCCCAGGAAAAAAAAAGCACTTCAAAATCATGATGTGCTTCACAAAAGTAAACATATATGTTCAAATATATAGAAATGCCAGACTCATTTTCCCCCATAGACTAAAGCATATGGCCATACGCATTCGTAAATGGGAGTATTCAGTCATAGATATCTTAATAATAGCATTATATATTTGAAAACCTTT
Source organism: Heliocidaris erythrogramma (assembly GCA_025617745.1). Taxonomy (NCBI): domain Eukaryota; kingdom Metazoa; phylum Echinodermata; class Echinoidea; order Camarodonta; family Echinometridae; genus Heliocidaris; species Heliocidaris erythrogramma. The sequence continues at coordinate 14,747,098 of CM046868.1, read as the reverse complement.
ATATGTCTGGCTATTTATTTATCCTTCTGAACATTATTATACAAGACAGATATCAAAATTCAACAAGTTATTAAATCAAGCCTCCACAAAGTTACCGAATGCCTTTAAAATCAACTTAATACCAGGGTGGACTTTCCCTTTAAGTCTAATTATTATTCATTCCTTCCCACTTTATTGATTCAACACAGTTAGCAGACATGGCAAAGAATACCACTTCGTTGCTTCAAAAGTTACGTGGCTTAATGCAAAGTTCACAGTATGGTGGTCCAATACAAGCCTATATCATTCCATCATGTGATTCTCATCAGGTGAGTTCCATGTCAGAAAGTTTTCAAGGCCCTGTTTCATAAAACGTTTTATCAATAACAAGTTATGATAATTGTTATAAGCTACTGAAATCATTGAATTTGATTGGCATAGAGCAAATTTGTCGTAGATTTGTAGCAGTTGTTATTGATAATGAGTGTTATAAAACAGGGCCCAGATTTGGGCTAACTTGGCACTAAGGAAAACTCAGCCTCAGCAGACACTGTGGCAGAGAGTCTGGCACAGTTATTTGAAAGCTGAACTGATTAAATATACTTGTCAATTTTTGCATTTTGTACATCTTTAAGAACACCCACATTCAGAATTATTTGATAGGAATGTGTAAAGTAGTTTCTAAAAGGGTAGTGTTGACGATTTCAAGAGGTGAAATTTATGTTTATTACTGGTCTAGTGTGTAACTTGCACTTCAACTCGTGAAACCTTATTGCCGCACAATGCCTAGTTTGCCCTAGTGTGGGCCTCGTCTGGCCCCAAGACTTCTCTAACCATGTAAGCAATCCTACTATCATATGTATGAGTAAATTTGCTTATGATAATTAGTTATGATTATTAGGTGCTATCATAACTAATTATGAGTAATTTCATGCAAATTATTTAGACCATTGTCACCATTTTTCTTGTCACTTCATATAGTAGGCTGTTTTTCAACATGTAGTTTGAAAATTTAAATAATACCTTTTTTTTTTATAATTTACAGTTTTATTTTCTTTTACAAGTATCCCTGCCATCATAAGTAATTATGAGTAATTGGTCATGATTAGAGTAATTTTATGCAAATTATAAATAACCATTGTCACCAATAATGTAATTTTGGTTCTTGTCACTTCATACAGTAGGCTGATTTTTCAATATGTATTTTAAAAAATTGGAATAATACCTTTTTTTTTCAAATTTGAAATTTTGATTTTTGATCTTACGTAGCTACCATCAATATTTATGAAATATGATACTTTCATACATGTGCTTTTACTGTAAATTAAACCAGAAACTTCGCGACATAAAACATAATGACAGCCAAGTTTGCAACAAGAAACTTTCACGAATTGCAATAATTTTATATTGTTTCAATTGTGATTTTATTATCTTGCGGCATGAAACTTTCGCGAATCTCGAACAATTGCGAAATTCGTGAAAATTTCATGCACGCGAAAATTTCTGGTTTTTCAATATTACATAATTATACAGACGAACTGCTCTCTGAAATATTAATTAGAATACCTAGTAACCAACTTATTTCATTTTCTTTTTCTTTAGAATGAGTATATAGCTGAGTGTGACTGCAGACGGCCATTTATTACAGGCTTCACAGGATCCAGTGGTAAGAATGGTTTTTTGCTAAAAAAGTCTTTTGTTCAATGAATATTTACCTGAAGAAATTGGAGTAAGCTGAACTTGAGAGGTTACCCATACATGTATGCCTTGATCAAGTGATACATTGAGACTACAGATGAGAAATGTCATGCCTCATTAACTTTTAAAGAAGCATGATCCATCAACATTTCAACATCCTTGGCTCAGGGAATCTTTAGGTTAAGGAATGAGTGTTAAATAATAAACAGAGCCTTTATGTATTGCTGTTACAAGAGCAAATTTAATTTCTAGAAATGTTTTTATTGAGAAAAAAACAAGAGATATACACACACAACAAAACAGCAAAGGGCATATGTTTCCATAAACTTGATAAGGCATTAGCAGTAAACCTTAAATATAAACTTAGCAAAATGATTGCATCATTCATATTTTTAGTGACACTATTTATCTTAATAAGTCATTTCTTTCCAGGCAGTGCTATCGTGACAGAAAAGGAAGCAGCCATGTGGACAGATGGAAGGTACTTCCTCCAGGCGACCAAACAAATGGACCAAAACTGGACACTCATGAAAATTGGTAATGATGATGTTATCCTTTTTTTTCTATTTTAGTTATACAGTACATAATAATAAGCAATTAAGCTCTAGACAACCCCCATTTGGGCATCAAGAAAATATCGCATATTGAACAAATTAAGTGTTTGTGTCGGTTGTGATTCATTTATTTTGAAGCTTTGCGAATCTGAACCATTTGCCAAATTTATGAGTGTTCAGTGCATATTGGTTTCTGGTTTTACAGAATCATCCCAGGATTTAAGTGCTGATGCATTTCTACAGTTTGTAGGGATAAACAGTCAAACCTGCTTTAGCGACCACCTGTATAGAAAGACCACCTGTCTATAAAGACCACAATTTTCGTTTCCCTTGAAAAGTGTTTCTCATTGACATGTGTATTAAAAGAACCTATACATAAAGACCACCTGCTCATAAAGACCGCTTTTCTTGTCTCCCTTGAGCAGTCTTTATATACAGGTTTTACTGTAATAACAATGCAAAGGATTGTGACCCTCCTACCCGAATTCTTGACACACCCTGTCATTCATTATTTCTGATTTAACCATATACTTCTTTAAGCCTGTTTATATTTAACAGTTAATCATTGTGTAATTTAAGCTGAAAATGGAGTCTTGAATTTCATAACATGTTTCGATCTTCTCATTATGTGTTTACTGTTATATTCAATTTTCTTTGACATTTATATGATTTAACATACGAATGGTTGTCATATCTCTCGTGTCTGTAGGTATGTCCAAGACACCAACTCAGGAAGCATGGCTAACAGAGGTAGGCACTCGCTCTGAAACCCTCCATCAATCTGTAATAATTTTTTGTAAGGGGAGGGGATTATTATAAGGCAGCGACTGGGGGAGGGGGAAGGGGGGGGGGGTAAATGAAGTAAATCAATACCCGATTTACTTGGGTATGGCTGAAGTGGGACTTATGTGGTGACACCGTAAAGCAATTCTTGAGACCTCACAAACTTGTCTAATCCATGGTTGTACACTGTCCCCTTCCTATTCCATGGTCTAGGAACAAAGTGTGAAATGTGGTATATGAATAGAGCATGTCAGTATAAATAGCCCTTAAAAATGTGAAAGCTCTGAGACTTGCTTCTGAATCAGGATATTCCTTCTGCTCCTTTTTTTCCATTTGGGAAAAATATGTTCCCTCAGTTTCATTCATAGTGTATTCATAATTCGCTTTTGATTTTCACTTTCATGATATACTATGTACCTAAAGTGTGTTGGCCTTTTAAACCCTTCTACTCCTTTCTTTATGAAGTGCATTACCTCAGTTTCATTCAGTTTTGTGATCATTATGCGCTTGTGATTTTCACTTTCATGATATACTCATTATACTTTTCCTTTTCTACATCACAGGTTTTGCCAGTGGGTTCTAAGGTTGGGGTTGATCCTTTTCTTTTCAGATGGGGTAAGTGAAATTCTGTCACAGATATAACCTGTCTAGTACAGTCAGGTCAGTTGAGGAATTGTGTTTATAGGCCTTGGTTGTTTTGGAACCCTCCTTTTTTTGTACTTGCGTACTATTAAGGACATTCTACATGTACTTCACATCACAATACTTAAAGATCTTGTATATCTTTTGCAGGACTTAAATGTAAACTTGTCTAAATACAATAGAAGAATATACTGTTAAAAGAAATTCCCCTCAGAATATAGGGACTTGAAAATGACTTTCCAAACAGTTATGTAAACTATTTGATGTCAAATGGAATTAAGGCCTTGTAGTCTGTATCTATTGTTATTATTCATTTCCTGATGTCTTGATCGGTGCTCTGGGTTGTGAGCGGGAGCATTAAAAAATCAGGAAATTTTCCTTTTCAAATTGTATTGAAATTCCCTTTTGTCTTTGTTAATTGTTTAACATCTGTTTTTTCCACCCTGTGGGATTGGACTGTTTATTTCCTTGATGGCCTTTCTCCAAGCCTTCCAGTCTTCAGAATCCACGTACAAAAATGTAGATTAGGCCAGATAGTCTCATATGCTCTTCTAATGTTACCTTCCAAGTTGTGCAAGGTCTGCTGCAAGGTTTTGAGCTGGACACCAGGATATTTATTGCTTTCTGTAGCCAATGGCCTTCCTCTGTCCTAACCACATGTAAACTTGTGAACAATTGATAAATCATACAAAGAAAAATATGTTTGTCTCATGGTCGCAGAATCGTGGAAATCGTTTTCAAGCACACTAGAGGGTGCTGGTCACTCACTTGTCCCCATCCAACGAAACCTGGTTGATCTCGTCTGGGGTACGGATAGGCCACTGCCACCACAGGCTGAGGTCAAAGTTCACAGTCTTCGCTATGCAGGTAGGTAAAATGTATTGTGTCCTGGGTTACTCAGCATCTGATTTCACAAAATACATTATTTTTGTTGTTTTGTTTGTGGAAGATACTATTTAGCACTTTGAAGACATACTCTCTGGAGTTCCCATGTGCAAAGTGTCATTGTTTGCTTAAACTGGACTCGATGGAATTACCAATTAAGGTGTGTACAAATCTCGCACGCAGCGAAACTCGTAGTCCACCTAGAAATTACTCCAACTTTTCTGAGAGAAATCAAAAAGTGTTCAGCTGTGGTTTTGGTGTCGTGAGGAATTATATGAGTATGTATGTTCCTCATGAGGCTGTTCTTTTGAAGATGGTGGATGGTCTGTGCGTTACATACTGTATGACCTGACAGTTGTGGAAGTGAAGTCCACTCTCGTGATTGATGAATAATGTCAAATTTCTCATTACAAACCATGATTATATGTAATAGCCCAGTTTCGGCGATGCGAGCGCGATGACGTAATGCCTGGTAATTAGAACCAGGTTGGCCAAGCTTTGACATACCGCCATATTGGATTTGTGCTTTTGGTATTGCTCCGCGCCGATTTCCGTTACCTCTTATTTTTATTTCATTCATATTTTCACTATTGGTCTACGATTACCTTGCTCAACTTTTGATTTTGTTTTGATGGATTCCTTACTGTCTTTTGACAAGTTTAGTGTAAAGAATTTACACGATTTTCTTTGAGAAAGAGGAGATTCTACCGTAGGATACAACAAGCAGATACTTGTTATAATTCTAACTACATGTATCATCCATGGCGTTTCGAGAGTGCCCGAATGGGAGGGAAAGTTCTTTTGAATAGACTTTTTTCTCGGGATTTTATAGGGTTCATGACAAAAGAAATGAGAGATTTGAAAGTTAATAACCATATTCTCCAAACGCATTTTGTGGTACTTAGCTTTTGTCAATATTGGCTTCATTTTCTGGTACCACGCCATTGACCTTGGGCGCAAGTTTCGCTTCTGTGGCCGGTGTGCTATCGACTGTCTATCACGGGTACTTGGGCGGACGGCTTTAGCAGCCAGTCGCTGCTCAAGCTCCGTTGCTGCAGCAGGCAGTAGATGTGGGTGCTCGGGTCCCGGGTTGGCCCTGCTCCCCAGACAAAATGTTTTGAACAGATGTATGTAGATTTTTTAATGTTATCCACACCAAAGTCTTTCCTTCCACATGCCTTCAACCAAATTTTGCATTTGTCCATCATTGTTTTCTGTTTGGGAAGGGGGATGAAAAAAACCCTTGCAAGTATGTGGACGTTGCCGTTGGTTATAGCTGGTGTCGCTGTTACATGTCCCGTAAGAGCAGTGTTTTCCCATTTTCCGACCTTTGTTTGAACCGTTAGTACTTGAAACATTGAATAGTATGTTGAAAAAGATATCCAAACTTTTATTTTGAAATTCCGTCCTTCTCATCTGTCAATAATCTGTTCAAACAATAATGCAACAAACAGTTCAATAGCGAACAAAGGGCAGTAGTTGCACAGATGTAACACAGCAGCTTCGCTCCGCAGGTCACCTCCGATTACGTAATCGGGTTTAAAGGTCTGTGCCTGCATTACGAAACTTGCCTATTAAAGTGTTAGTGTCATGGTTTTGGGGTGGTTTTTGAATTTTGGTTACAATTTTCTGATTCCTGCAATTCCCGAGATCATATGCATCATGTAATCATTATGACCAATTTTGTTGGTTTCTTATAATCTAATTCTATGACCAGAAGTGAAGTTTAAATGTTTACATTGGCTATTTTCCAGGTGAAAGTTCAGCTGAGAAAGTGGCTCAGATCAGAAGCAAGATGGAGGAGGCCCATGTCCAGAATCTCATCCTGACTGCCCTTGATGAAATAGCATGTGAGTAGAGTATTAAGGACAAGTAGAGAGTAGTACCTAATGTACATGTAATAACGTGTTGATCTGGATTCAATTGATCTGGATATTTATCATGCTGGTTAAGTTTATGAAAAGAGTTTCAAGGATCCGAATTCTTAACATGGGCAATATGACTGCGTTGGCTTTGCCACCTGCTCGTGCTTTATAGTACAATGATTTATTGCAAAACCAGAATCAGCATTTTGTAATAGTTATGAAACACAGTTTGAAAAGGATGTTTCACGGTCCCTGAATTCTCTTTTTTCTATGCAAATTATGGCTCTGCTGCCTTTTTGTGAGTTTTGTTGTTTCTGTAAAAAAAAGCTCCAGACACGACTGTGTTTTGAACTAAATGGGTATCAGCATGCTGATTTGGGCCTGAAGAATACCCAGCTATAATTTACGCACACACCAGGCCAATTCCAGAAAGCAAGCAGGCGATTTATGTCACAGCCAGGGGACACTACTAGCCTTTATTTATTTTTGTTTAATCTTCAAAATTTCCAGGGAAAGCTTCAAATAATCAAAGACCTTCCTCTCTGCTCTTAAACTCGAATTTGCTCACTTTAAGTTTATTTTGTGTTCATTATGACCTGTATAATGTATAAAACCTTTTTAATAATGAACATTACACATTTATAAAAACCAATTTAGATATCCTGGCCCAACTAGAGATAGCAATCGCTTTCGTTTTTATTCTTCGGTAAAGTTTACGGTTTCCCGTTCACAATAATGTCGGAATGTCAGCCTATCAGCGTATTTTATAATTTTTTTTTTCAACGTTCATAAAATTATTTCATATGATATTAAACAGTCCATCACCATCAGCATGATGAAGTCTCTTCTCAAAATCCAATTATTTTTAAGTCAGTAGGATTATCAGTCACTTTCGCTTCGCGGTTAGTTTTAAGAAGGCGTGATGGTATAATAGAGAATGTGACAGAATTTTCGGGAAACAGAATGAGTGTCTTGTCTTTTTTTTTAATGTAATGTTTTGATTATAGTTGAAAAACTTCTTTTAGCTTAATACGTGTCTAAAATATACATTTAAAGTTTGATGGTACGTAAACTATACGACTGCTCAAAGTGACTCACGTGTTAAAAGAGGGGCATTTTTTTCCTATTTTTTTTTCAGAGGGTGCATTTTATTTTAGCATTGTGAAAACAAAACAAGATGGGGGGGGGAGGGTCTTCAAGTCTAAGTAATAATTGTTAAGTGTAGTTTTAACATGTTCACAATACAAATTTGGTAATGTCGATATTTTGATTTCTAGTCACATGTGAAATAGAATAATGCTTCGTAAATGCAACTCCATGCACATGTAATAATATTGCTCCGTTCGCCCCCCCTCTCTCTCTATCCCTCTCTCCCTTTCTGGGGGGGGGGGGGGGTATTAATTGTTTGCCTCACATGCCAAATAATACATAATCCTTGTTTGTAATCATGCGGTTGTTGAATGAGCGAAGGTGAAAAGATCCTGCCCTGGCGAGCCTGCTATGAGGATATTATCCCCTATTTAGCTATTGATTTTTGCATTGAAAATGAAGGAGAAGGAGCCTTCTTTTCACCCCCACCCTCCCGCTTAAATGCGTGTCTCGTTCTATTCATTCTCCAGAGGCAAGACAATGTTTATTCCGATTTAATTCATGCTGGTTAAGTATACGAAAAGAGTGTAAAAGGGTTTCTAAGTATGGACTACGATTGCGTTTGCGGCCACCCAAATCCACGTTCAGGTCCACTGCTAAAAGTCAACAAAAAGCGTGCTCAATGGTCAGCCATTGACCAAAGGAGCAAGCCTGTCACGTGACAGTGTACCGCTTGAGAAATTTCTGTTTTTTTATACACGGCACGCTAATCTGCCTCGTTGCTCAAGAGGGCTAGTTCAAGGGGGAAAGTTGCAAAGGAAGTTTTGAACCGGGTCAGGCTGAATTTCGCACACTCAGCTTCTGTTTCGCACCCAAACTTTGAATGCGATTTTCTCCGTTATTTAGATTTCCATTGTGATACTTTTTTTTAATCGCTTTTTACAATGACTTCTACTTGAGGAAAATAGAGTTGTTATACATCATTTTAAAGCTTATGAACCAGAGATGCTAGAGCATGTAAAATTAAACTTTTTTATTTTTGCGACTTCCGCCTGAAACCGTCGCGCAGGGTCACATATATACTGTCATGAGAGGGTGTGGTTTGAAATACGGTCCCTGAGGTGATATGAACCATGACTATTTTCATGAGGGGTGCAGCCCCAAAGGAAAATGGTCATCTACACGTCACCGAGGGTACCATATTTTAATCAGTGACTAGAATATAGGAAGTGTATATTTGGTTTATATCCGTCATCTTGAATGAGAAAGCCTAAATATCCTCATCTACATATGATCATCTGCACCGTAGGCCTATGTTACACCGCACAATTACATGCACAAGTAGTTTTGAAGAAGGGATGAATTTGCATCGTTATCAAATGCGTAATGATGACATCATCACCAGATGGTGGCTAAAATAATAGATGCACGCAAAGGAATGTCGTCAGCATGTAGTACGCATTTTTCGTGTCTGATGTCGTGTGCCGTAAATAGTACTACTATTCACGGATCGTTCTTCAGATGTTACCCTCCATGGCAATTTGCTCATTTGCATGAGGCTAGTGGGAATTGTTTTTTGTCACACAATGCCCATTGGACCGATCATATTGCGCAGATTCTTTTCATGACGGATAGCATACCTTATGAAATAGCGTGTGAGTAGAGACAAGTACAGAATAGTACTTTCTGGAAATAGCTTGTGAGAGACAAGCAAAGAATAGTACCTTGATGATATGTAAGTAGGAACAGGCCGAGAATAGTACCTTGATGAAATTGCATGTGAGTAGAGACAAGCATCTAATACGAGACAACACAGAACAATTGTGCTACCGGGTTCTCACTGGAGCGTGACACCCTTGGTGCAAATATGTATACCAAGCATGGGGAATTAAAAACAAACAACAAGAAAAAAAATGGAGAAAGTTTCCCTGGCAAAGGTACTGACAAGGGTATAAATATATCAGTAGATACTTTAAAAAAAAGACATACATGTAAATTTGCTTTGATCCTCTCAAATGAACCCCTGGGATGTCATTCACTCAATTATGATTAAAGATAAACTTTCCTACACGTTGCATAGGAATCCTTGGACTAATATTCTGAGGTACTCAAATATACTTCATAGCTTAACTATCAATTAGAACACTATTACCCATTTTTACCCTACCATGTAATAAAGATTTGCCATTAACCTCCAGTTGTCAAGCACTAGGTACAGTCACTATTTGTATGTAGGAAAACGGTTTCAGGAATTCTCAAATACAGCGGAAACTCACTATAACGAAGACCTTTGGACCATGAAGATTACCTTTTGTTATATCAGGAATCTGGCAGCAAAATTACCTTGTGTTTATCAGGAATCTCCTTATGTCAGGGTAAAAACCCCAAAAGAACATAAATTCCCGGGACCAGCTGGCAGCAAAATTACCTTGTGTTTATCAGGAATCTCATTATATCAGGGTAAAACCCAAAAGAACATAAATTCCCGGGACCAGCTGGCAGCAAAATTACCTTGTGTTTATCAGGAATCTCCTTATATCAGGGTAAAAACCCCAAAGAACATAAATTCCCGGGACCAGCTGGCAGCAAAATTACCTTGTGTTTATCAGGAATCTCCTTATATCAGGGTAAAAACCCCCAAAGAACATAAATTCCCGGCACCAGCTGGCAGCAAAATTACCTTGTGTTTATCAGGAATCTCCTTATATCAGGGTAAAAACCCCCAAAGAACATAAATTCCCGGCACCAGCTGGCAGCAAAATTACCTTGTGTTTATCAGGAATCTCCTTATATCAGGGTAAAAACCCCCAAAGAACATAAATTCCCGGCACCAGCTGGCAGCAAAATTACCTTGTGTTTATCAGGAATCTCCTTATATCAGGGTAAAAACCCCAAAGAGAACATAAATTCCCGGCACCAGCTGGCAGCAAAATTACCTTGTGTTTATCAGGAATCTCCTTATATCAGGGTAAAAACCCCCAAAGAACATAAATTCCCGGCACCAGCTGGCAGCAAAATTACCTTGTGTTTATCAGGAATCTCCTTATATCAGGGTAAAAACCCCAAAGAGAACATAAATTCCCGGCACCAGCTGGCAGCAAAATTACCTTGTGTTTATCAGGAATCTCCTTATATCAGGGTAAAAACCCCCAAAGAACATAAATTCCCGGCACATATCTATTGGAACAACTAAATGTAAATGAAGAATGTCAGTGTTGATCGATAGCTGTCAGTTGGGGATTAGAGGCAATGTTTGTAATTATGTACATGTATGTGTCCATTGATGGCTCTGCGTGGGATACCAGAGAATATTCCACGAGTTAGGGCCAATATTGCACGAATCGAAGATGAGTGCAATATTGGCCCTAATAGGTGTAATATTTTCTGGTATTCCATGAAATAAAGCCATCCAATATAATTATTATTATTTATACCCAACAGGAAATGATTTAGAACTTAATAAAAATCATTTAACCAACCACAGTCAGTTAATAGAGCCCCTCATACTTCCTTGTGATCACACAAGTTTGACTTAAACTCTTTATGACGTCATGTGCATATATGTGTGTATATGTACGTTGCATTATTTGCGCACACGCAAACAGACCAGACAAAATATGGCATGATATTGCATGGCAAGTTTAGTACTGTAGCCTATGGGGAATTCAGCGTTCTGTGCAATATCCTCTCATATTGCACACGCAAATCAAGCAGACAAAAATATGCATTTTTATTGCTATAAATTATCAATGTTATATTTTTTAGTTTACAGTTTACAGTTCGAAACAAAAACAACATGTAACAAGAATAGAAAATGAATTTTATTGCTGATTCAAGCTGTAATATCACATGTGGTAAGACTACAACAGTAGGGAGTGGAGATGGTGCACATTCACATATTATGAGATGAGTAGGAATCTGTTGCCCAGGGACATAAAACCTAATAAAGATGGTAGAAATAAATAAATGCAATATTTAGGATTGTTATAAAGAAAAAAAAAGTACCCAAGCATTTTACAAATCAAATAACTGGGAAAGAAGATCAAATATTATGAGGGAGATGAAATCAATTACCACTGACAGGAACAAGTATATTTTTAGGGATTTTATAAACTATAGTGTATATGTTATATCATAGAGGTGTCGTGGTTTAGTGGATACGTCACCGGACTGTGACTCACATGGTTCGCGGTTCGAATCCCGCCACGGCGCTAATGTCCTTTGGCAAGACATTCATCTACATTTGCCACTCTCAACCCAGGTGAAGTAAATGGGTACCCGGTAGGAAGAAATTCCTTGAAATGCTTTAGCGCCTATTATGGCAGCCCGGCTAAAGCCGGGGTAATAATGTGATACTTTGTATTAAGCGCAGTAGAGTATATCCATATAGTGGCTGCGCTATATAAATGGGCATATTATTATTATTATTACTTTAGGTAGCTTAGTGAAATGCAATGGTGCATAAAGATGCAGGAAAGACGCAAAGAGGAAAAACTGCTAGTTTTGTCTTTGCCTCTAAATTTAGAATCAGACAAATTTGAATAAAAGTTTTTATATTATTTTGCTTAAAGTAGCTATCCAAAGAAAATCACAAATATGGCAATTAATGTATCACTAGAAACTGGGAAGCTTACAGATGGCAATCATATAAGTTTTATGTCAACTGCGTATCTGATGATTATAAAAACAACATAAATAAAAGCTCTTCTCAGCATCTGGAATATCCGAGGATTCGCCAGAAATATAGCGATGTTTTGATGTCATCACACTAGGGACCAATCCTGCTTAAGCAGACGACGTCCTATAATGAATGAACGTAATTTATCAAATTATAAAGAGTTTTGTATATTTAAACATGACCTTATTTCACACTATTCTAAAAGGGAAAGTGAAACTGATTCTGATAACTAAAACCGTTTGATTGTAAATAAACAGGAGAAGGGTCAATGATCAATGAAATAAACCCCACTTTCAAATTGAAAAGCCCTCCGAATAATAGCACGGATGGTATTCGTTCCCTCTTGAAACGCCGAACATGCCCCGGTGCAAGCAGCTGAAAATACAATGGCGTCTTATTTTGTTTACAAGTGACTGATTCCTTTATTTTTTTAACGCTGCATTTTTCATCAGAATAATACCATACACGAAGTTAAGAGTGAGGCAACAGACTAACATTAAGACTGACGCTAGTCAAGTAAGAGAAATAGGTGAAGAAGAGATGACAAAACAGGCACTGAAAAATGTGTAAGATGTAATATGGGACATCGTCTGCTTAGACAGGACTGGTCCCTGGTGTGTCGTCACACATCTCAGCGGCGTTCGAGGAGCTCTTCAGCTGCTATATCGGGGGCTGTATTTTACCGTTTTATAATTATTGATAATAATCATTATTTCAAATGTTTCCAAGCGTTGAATTTGGATAACCTTGTTTAATTTATGCCATCTATGCAATAATAAGTATTAAGCCAATATTTATTTTGATGGAATTTTCTTGTAATGTGATCTTTAAAAGTGTTCAAAGAGGTAAATACGAACTTTGCATCCTAATATTTTGGTTCTTCCTCTATATAATTAAATTTTGATTTTGAATAATTTTTTGATATATATACTGTACTTCTTTCCCGCATTTCTTACGCATCATGACATTCCCTAAGCTACCATAATTGAAGATGTTTGGATATATGTGCACATTCTATAAATTCTTTATTCCTTCTTATTACGTGTACATAGGAGTATTAACATCAACATCATCATTTTCACAATCAGTCCCATGACAACTTTGTCACTAATTCCTCTTCCGGCAGTTGAGACCGGGGAAATGCAGTTCCTGTTGTTTATCATTGGTTCAGCTGTTGTTAACATTCCCATGGGGTTATTTTGTTTTTGATTGATTGAGAAATCAGGTCAAGAGTGTGCGTATTGAGACTAGAAACCCATCAATACTTCATTGTAATGAGAAAAAAAGTGTCATGAAAAAGCTACCTATTCATTTTTATGAGAAACCCTACAAAGAAGAATATATGTATGCATTCCTTAAATTTGTGTTTAATTACTTCATTCCTAGAGGTAGAGGTGTCGTGGTCTAGTGGATATGTCACCGGACAGTGGATAACATGGTTCGGGGTTCAAGTCCCGCCACGGCACTAATGTCCTTTGGCACGACATTAATTTGCCACCCTCCACCCAGGTATTAAATGGGTACCCGGTAGGATGCGAGTGTCACTGTGACTGGAACAGTACATGTGCGCCTGTAAAATGGCCGCCAGACTGGAATGCTCCCTTGTGGAGTGGAGAATGTGCACTATAAGTGCATAATCGTAATGGGATCCAATGACCGCGGTAATAATACACTGTAAATTGCTTTGATCAGTTACTAACTGGAAAGGCGCCATATAAATGGAGATTATTATTGTATCCCCCGGTAGAATGCCGGAGGATACTTTGGATTCAGCAGCGTTCCGCCACCGTGTCACATTCTTGTGTGTGCTCTCGCGGTCACATTTCTCAACAGATTTCTTTCAAACTTTGTATGGAGGTGTATCTTGGTAAAATCTAGACACCTATAATTTATGGTGATGCTGCCCCCAGTGTTCCATCTTTTATAGGGTAAAAGGCCATATTTTGGGGGATAGATTGTGTGCGCTTTAGCGGTCACATTTCTCAACGGATTTTGTTCAAATTTTGCATGAAGGTGTCTCTAGGTATAATCTAGAAGCCTATAGAGTTTGGTGATGCTGTAGCCATGCTAAAGCTGGTGTAAGGAGAACAGTTTTAATAATGCTGATGAGGCTTCCTTGGATAAATAAGACATTGTGTTTTTTGTTGTTGTGGTCACTTGTTCATCTTCTCGTCATTGAGACAAGAAGAATACAGTTCCTGTTTATCATAAATACTATTTGAAAGCAATTGAATCGTCTATTTATATGTCCCTGTGTAGCATTTCTATTTTTTAACGATTGAGAAAGAAGGTCAGAGTTTGAGATTATATCTGATCAAAAGGAACAAAAAAAAAAGAAACAAGAAAATATAGAAGATATATATAGTTTAAGGATATTACTGCCATTTCTGTATTTCAAAAGTTTTCAGCACTTTTCAGCATTCACTATTTTCCTTCAACATTTTTCTGCTTGTTGTACTATAAAAGGGTTCTTGTATGGCTTCTGTCATAATCCATCTAGAACAGAACACTTGTAATACTCGAAAATAACAACAAAAGAGAAATGGATAATGAGCTTGAAAGCGATGTAAATGAGTGAGTTGTTTATAGTACAGAGAATATCACTGTAATACAGATGGTGTTTACGCATCTGTAATAAAATATATTTCCAACTTTGTATTTTGTATAAATAAGGTGAGTGACCTGTTATTATTAGAACCCGGATGATTCTACATGTATATTGCTACCACTGACAATATTGTGAAGCTTGTTTCCCAAGCAAATAGTTCTTTTCCCCCCAAAACAGGATTTAGAGCTTATGTACGAAGAATCCCCCTGAAATAAACCTTCTCTATCCTGCTACATGTATATATTGCTTGCACACTTTTTGATACATTTTTTTTATGCCTCCGCCCACCGTAGGTGGTGCCGGAGGCATTATGTTTTCGGTTCGTCCGTCCGTCCATCCCCTTTTCGTTCTCGCGATATTAACTTCAAAACTGTTTTTTGGATCAGTTTGTAACTTGGCCCATGTATGCATATGGGAGGGACGATGAACTGATTTTGGGGTCTCAAGGTCAAAGGTCAAAGGTCACAGAGGTAATATGTACATAAAAATGGTTCGTTCTCGCAATAACTTCTGAACTGTTTGACGGATCAGCATCTAAATTGGCCCATGTCTGCATATGGGAGGGACGATGAACTGATTAGATTTTAGAGTCTCAAGGTCAAAGGCCAAAGGTCAGAGGCATCATTATGTACATGTACATAAAAATGGTTCGTTCTCGCAATAAATTCAGAACTGTTTGACGGATCAACCTCTAACTTGGCCCATGTATGCATATGTGAGGGATGATGAACGGATTAGATTTTAGGGTCTCAAGGTCAAAGTTCAAAGGCCATAGAGGTCATTATATACATAAAAATGGTTTGTGATGTATGGAGTCTAGGCCTACTTATTTTAGAAATTTCAAGGGGACAGTGGTCTATTTGCTATAAAATATATATTTCCTTGGTGTATTTGATGATACTCATCAATGGTAAGTTTTTTATTTGTACAGGATGGAAATTAAATGAAATAAATTTTCTGTCTTCTGTGCTTTTTAAGTGAAAAGATTTGTAATTTTGTTGGAACAATCCTTTTTAGAGTGTACATGTATGCCATACATTTCCAATCTGGTAATGGCGGCGGCATAAATTCTGACCGCACACGGTCAAAGATTCATCTAGTTTTTACTTAATTCACAAATCACAATCACAGTTATCAGTAGAAATAAGAGATACATGTACATCTACTAATTTATGATGATTTCTACTAATGCTACTGCTACTGCTACTACAACTGCTGCTGCTACTGCTACTGCTACTGAGGTGTAGAGGTGTCGTAGTCGAGTGGTTTAAACACTGGTCTGGAGAAGGGAAGGACGTGGGTTCGAACCCCGGCGCGGCACTACTGTCCTTTGGCAAGACATTAATCTACATTTGCCACTCTGCACCCAGGTGTTTAAATGGGTACCGGCAGGAGTTAATTCCTCGAATGCTGTGAGCACTGAAATCGGTAGCATTGCTAGAGCCGGGGTAATATTGGAGCGCCTTGAGCACCATTCATGGTGGATATGAGCGCTATATAAATATCCAATATTATTATTATTATTATTATTACTGCTAGTGCTACTGCTACTGCTACTGCTACCGATGCATCTTCTAATTAGGTGATCTGTCGTACATCGACAGATCACCTCTTAATTTCGTCAAGATTTTTCTTCTTTATTTATTTATTATTTATTTATTTATTTTTATTTTTCGCCCCTTTTCTTGTTACCATGATTCCTCAAAAAGTTCATTCTCAATTTTCTTCAAATTTTCGTCACTTATCAGACTTGTTAATGTCAAGATGTGGCATCTTATTCAAGGTCATCAGGTTATCATGACGTCATCAAGACGCCATTTTGTAAATTTACAAGATCGATTATATCTTCATAATCGATCATCAAAAATCAACTATATTTACATCACATAAACTTCACATGACGGGTCATCAGGTCATGTCCTCACAGGTCATCTAGAGGTCAGGACGTACGCGTACGCGCGCGTCAAAATTTTAAAATGCTCAAAATCACGTAGGATCAAGTCTGCACACGTTTCAGGTCAGTTTGAGCATTTCAAAAATGTCCGTGCGTAAGCGTCCGCGCGCGCGTTTTACGCGCGCACAAATCGTAAATAACGTTAGAACGCTGTTTTTTTTATTGATTTGCAATCCTGACACTTTTCTTCATCATTTCCATCAATTTGAATCAATTTCAATCAATAATAAGGTCGTACGGGCGCGTCAAAGTTCGAAATCCGTGCGCGCGTCTATGGCGAAAATAACGTAAAAACGTGCAAAAACATGCCTCTACAAAATTCATTGTAGCTCGTTAGATAGTCCGTTGACCCCCAATTTTTTTGTCATCATCAGGTAGGGTATGAATCATAGATTTCATTTCATGTATCATTTCATCCTTATAAACATTATAACGTCATCAAAATGGCGCCAGAAGTCAAAATTTCCATTTTTCATGTTTTGACGTCATCACATGTATGCAAATTTGGCTCCAGATTCGTCATTATTGGTCGTTTTTCGCCCAGATTTTAATATGTTGTAGCTGAAGCAATTTCCTACAAGATTACTTGTTATGGTTTTCCATTTTGACAAGGGCATCATGGTTTAATTTTACCATATATATGGACATGTAAATTTCCACAGTTTTACGTGTAATCTCTATGGGAAAGGACTTCTAAAGAAAACCTGATTCTGCATCCCTGTCTTATTTTTGCAAAATCTCCCTCATTCTTGCTCAAAATTCTTTCTCTTTGAAATATGTTATAGCCTGATAAATATTCTTGCTCCATGGGTTCGGTTTTTTCAATCCAATTCCAGGAACATATCGAAATTTTCCGCTGAATATACGATATGAGAATCACATTTTCCATCTACGTGTAAACCCTATGGGTCATATTCTGGTCTATCGGTAAAGCACATGACTACCATGGTCAAGGTAACTGGTTCGATCCCCGGGGCCGATTTTTTTTTTTTTTTTTTGCATATTATTTACGCTTCTTCATCATCCTAATTGACGATAATACCATTTTACATCACAAATGATTGTGTAAAATATTAAAATATTGTGTATTACGTATATGGCAGAGTAAATTTCAATAGTTAATGTACAAGTCTATGGAAATCTTATACATTATCATGTATTACACTTTTAAGTTAATTATTGCAATAGGGTACACTCTAGTATCAAACACTCCATTTTCTATGGTGGCAATGTCCTCCCCAGTCGATTTTCCAATTATCTCAACTCAGGTTAAGACATGTTATAGGCCTTGTCTGCATCGGGAATTTAAACATTCATAGCACCTCTTTCTCTCTTTCTACCTCTACCTCTCAATTATCTATATCATCTCTTTGCTCTTATATTTCTTAAGATATATTTCATGAGTGTCTGTTCCATGAGGTATTTCACATGTGTTACATGATGTCAATTACGTATAATTCAATGTAAACATGGTCATCATGATGAACACTATGTTCCTGTGTAATATATATATATGTTGTACCTATTGCGATCATGATTACGGTGATAATCTGATGGTCATTGTGATAATCATGATCAGAATATTGATGAATTTGATGACCCTGATGATAGTGATTACTCTGATACTACTGATCATGATGATCATAATAATCATCATATCCATTATTAAATTCATCATCATCGTCATCATTATTCCCCAAGTTTGTCATCAGATATTGGGATCATGTTGATATTTCAACTAACAAATATATTTGAAAATCATATTTACCGCTTTCCGAAAGTAATAGTTGTAATGTAATTGTTTCAGCATTAGATGGCGCTATTGCACAAAAGTAAGCGGATGTACGCAAAACTTGTTTTTACTTCCTTGCGATATAGCTCATCCCCCCCCCCCCCATATTTACCTACATCTCACTCTCCCCGCTTTCTCTGCGTTCTTTTGCCACGTCTTCTTTCCCCTCACTGCCTTAGTCTCTCGGTCACCAGCTTCTCCTTCTTTCTGTCATTGTGACATCGTCCCTCTGTTGCTTTGCACCCCTCAATTTTCTTTCTCTTGTCTCTTCCTCCGTACAGAGATCTTCGTTTTCCGTTAACACGATGCAGAGACCTGCATTGGGTGGTTTGTTATTCAATCATAGTCATGCTAGAAATATGGAATGCATCGTTTTCTGTTGCATCTTTCTTTTTCCATTTTTCTGTTAATGCTACAAGATCCGTAAAAACACAATTTCCTTAGTGAACTCGCTGGAAGATTTTTTTTCTTTTTTAAGAATGACCATGCAAAATCCTGCTGTACATTTTTCATATAAGCTCACATTTCACTCTATATATCTTGTTATCTATTCTCAAGTTCCTTCTTGTTTTTCTCATCTTTCTCTCATCTTCTCTGTCATCCATCTCCTCCTTCTCTATGTAATATTTTCATTCCCACTCTCTGTGTTCTCATTAGTAAATCACACATGCATTCGATACTGCAGCAAGACTAAATAAATCTAAACATAAGTTATTAAAGTAAAGTATTACAGACATTTTATTTGCGCATAATTTCAAGAAAATTTACAAGAAAGTAATTCACTATGAACCAGCGAGACAATGAATTTGGACAAAATAAACAACTCTCATTGAAACAGTAACAATGGTTCTGGCAGTGAAAAGAAAATCCCTTCGCTGCTATTATGTAATATAAATAGAACGGGTGAATATGTAATGTGACACCGGGCTTATTTTGCTTTTTCAATATGTCTATATGAGTGGGAAATGAAAAGAAGGACTGTTCTACCAGGGAAGTGTTAACACTTCCCTGGTTCTACTAATATTATTTTGATGATTAATAGTACCGTTTAACCATATCTTTGATTTTGAGTAAAATAGTCAACACACAACAACAGTATCAGTGTAAAAGAAGCCATGGACATGTTACATCAGGAAGTTGGTTATTCCTTTCATCCTACGACCTTTACAATTATCCAAGTACATGTATAAGAATAAAGTTTTGTGATACCAATGTGGAGATGAGAATACAGAGATTATTAGTACATGTTTTCTGTATCGCACATGATGTATACACATTTAGACACAAACGTTAATATTAGTATTGTATTTAACATTGATAATTTATTAATGTTGATGAATGGACAAGTATTTAGTTATGAGATTTGTACATAATCCTTTCACCATGAAATGCATGTAAATTATCAAAGAGCCGACAGACTAATATCCATGTAATCTGTTCCAAAATATGAAATTCAGCTGTGCAGGCCTACTCTAGTCATTTTCAGACATTGAGTTGTGTAGATGTAAAACTTTTCTAATGGGAAAATGTCAATATAGACATTATCCTTGTAGAGACACCTACATGAAATGCCTCATTACACTCAGAAATATGCGGCGACTCTTCCATCATCTATAGCTATAATGCCAAAGATGTGCCATAGCTGCATCATCACAGATATTGACATAACATCATCAGCAGAACACATTTCATTGATGGTTGAAAGTATAAAATTGAGTGATCAAATAGTAAACATTGATATGCCATTCCTTCTCAAATTGGCACTAATTTTTGTTTTTATTTACTCTTACATTGTGTAAATAATAGAAATTTATTAATCATTTGTACAATAATATGGACAAAATATTGTACCAAACGGTGCATTTTGTGTAATAAATATGTGCTGAACACTACATAATCTATCATTACATGAAAGCAGAGGATATGATCATTGACAATATTGGCAGTGAACTACATTCAACTCGTAGAAGGATGAAGATTTTCAATCAAAAAAAAAATATCTATAAGATACGTAATCAATAATACGATATGACTTTTCATGTAGAACACTTTGAAATTCACCAAGGAGACAAATTAAACTTATATACATACGGATGTTTTAAATCTGCATGTATTCTACATTAATACATTGTACTGTATACAAAGGTCATATAGATACAGGTAAAACAACAAACAACATTTCTTCTAAGCGTAGTGCACAAGTGCACACGTGATAGGTACTATATAAGAATGGAGAATCATCATGTAAACAACACCATGATGCATACTCCCCATCCTAGGTGTCAACATTTGAAGTGCAATGGCACTTAAAAATCCAGAGGTTTTGTTGACATTTTGACAATGCATGTATGCGAATGAGCTTTTAGGGTCCAAACATATGGAGATGGAGCCATTGTAACTTTTTAGGTGATACAAACAATAACAAAAAAATTGTGTTTACAATATCACAACTATGTTTCATAATTTTGATATACAGTGTGTTTCAAAGTAAAGATAATCCAACTTTTGAGGGCTATTATCAACCACGGAGAACATAACTTGGTTCAATTGGAAAGGAGAACTCTTCTTCTTTCCAATGAGTAAGTCTATGTAGAATGACTATGTAGAATGAAATGTTAATGAAGTAGACCACAATGCTGATGATGATGCCAATATGAAGTATCAGATAATGTTCGATATCACTATCATATAATCCTGATTCAATCTGGACTGGGCATTTGTGTATTTTGGCATTTTCTTTCTTTCAGTCCTGATTGAAATAATTCTATACTAATGACGATAACTGAGAATTTAGCAATCCATGCTCCATGACATTAGTCTGGTACAAATTGTGAAATTTTCCTGCAAGTCCCCAGCTTAATATGATAATCTCAACCTTTCTAGAATAGTTTTGAAATCTCTGATTGGTTGAATATATAAACAGGAGGGACTTTTAGTGCACTACGTGTATTTATTAATCTCTGGTCAATGTAACACGAGTTAAGTAACTTGCTTACATGTACAGACTCAAAATTTGACACTTATTAAGGTTTTGCAGGTTAGGGTTGTTTACAGTTTGCAAGCCCGGATCTCCATGCATGTTCTTGAATGGTTCTTGATCGAGGAAGCATTTTCTGAAAACATGTGTCTGTTTCAAACTCCCAGTCTCATGAAACGTGGTAACAACAGTACTGCTCTGCTCAATTTTAAGCCGAACCATTTTGATGATTTTCCATAAGACTTACATCCATTACCAACACAGTAATAACTGCATTTCAGAGTGGTCATGTTCATTCACTTTAGTAAACAATCAGTTGAATAGTTTATTTAATTTAATAAATCGAATGGATTATTCAACTGATGGCTCACATACAAGACATGCATAATATTTATTGAAAAGACCTTTGGTGATACCATGAACTTTGGTCGAGTGTCTTTGTGCAAGATCTGGAAGTTGGAAATTGAGCATTTTCTTTTGCCAAGTTAAAGAAAAACTCTCATAAAAAGAAATGGTGCTTTCAAAGAATAATGCCTGAAAGTTGGATTACCTTTATTTTGATGCACATTGTACATGTAGATATATGCATGTCTAATCAGCCCTATGCATAATCAGTCATACATCTATCATAACAACTTATTTACATAAGTCATTATACAAAAAAGTAATTGACTGCTGGCCAAACAAGGTGATGTGAATAGCATAGATTTTAAGTAATTTCAATGCTATCAATACTTCATGCATATAACATATGTAGTACAAGGTATGAATATCAAGTTATCAACACAATGGAAACTTGGTATGAAGACATAGATATAAAAATATATCAGATATATCAAGGTAATACTTTATACTGATTGTTTACTGCTGCACACATTACTTCAGCAGGTTAACATATTAGCCATAAACACCTCAACAATATTCCTGGGCATGAAAAATTACACATCATTCAATTGCTCTACCCCAATTGCTCTACCGAGGCTTCGACTCAGAAGATATGAATCTAGTTCAGGAAATATATGTTGTATCACCCTCAAGGCCAAGGCCAGTCATTATCATGTAATTATATAAATGTCAATGAATTACAAACAGTGCATAATCAGTCACGATAAAATTTTTTTACATAAGTGATTATAAAAAAAAGGAATTGACTGCTGGTCAAATAAGGTGATGTGAATAGCATAGACTGAGTAATTTCAATGCTATCAATACTTCATGCATATAATGTATGTTGTACAAGGTATGAATATCAAGTTATCAACACAATGGAAACTTGATATAAAGACAAATATACAGTATATAAAATATTGTTTACTGCTGCACATATTACTTCATAATATCAGCAGGTTAACCTGTCAGCCATCACCTAAAACAATATTTCTGGTCACAAAACATTACACATCATTCAATTGCTCTACACCCCCCCCCCCCCCTTAACCATACATACAGTTCAATAATAAAAAATAACTGTTTTTGAAAGAAAGATCATTATTTTGTTCAAACCATATTTCTTGCATTCAAATAAAGTTATTTTCTATGTTTCTTAAAATTTTATCCTCCACTAAAACATGTATATTGAGAGCTACATTTCACTGCATATGTCATGTACATATTTAGAAATGACATGTACATTATTTTCCTATGTAATAATTTATAAGAATTTAGAATATATGATTGGACAAAAAAGTTAGCAAGGGTTAAATTATCATGGGATCTTTTCTTATATCCATCTTATTGAAAATAAAATAATCCAAAGATGATCTTAATAGCTTCATGATAACTGTAATACGTAGGAATGACCTGTGTTTGCAATGAATCTATTCCTTTGCTATAAACATGATCTATTAATGTACCTTTCTCAGTAGTAGCATTCACAACATGTTGTGTGTAACCTTTATTAGACATTAGTCTGTTCACTTGAGAATTGTCTTTCAACAAGTCCTACTTCAAATCCCCCATCACAATGAATCTAGTGCTTTTATCGTGCAATTCCTTTAGCAATTTTTCGAATGATTCACAAAATAATTTGAAACTATATGATGGAGGTCGATATGATCAGCTGCAGCATGATGAATGTTGTATTCCAAATAGAACGATATGAACAATCCGCTCTGGTCACATCCAAAGTGAATATCCATTTGGTTATCGATGTTCTAGATTGAGACTCCTCAAAATTCTTGATCTAAAGTTAAGATATCGTAAGCACAACTATGTCACTCCGGTCACCGTGTGAGATGGAGATGTCCCGTCAACTAATAATACAAATGCATGTTGCTTGTTTCTTTCCGATTTGCTAATGAGGCCTGACAGTGTTAGATTATTAGAGTGGAAAGTGGATATTCATGAAGAAGTAAATCACATTGGCCACATTATTCACAGGGGATGTGAATGATTGGAAATCTAACAAAGTGAACTGATGACATGACCCAGAAGCCGCCTTCCATGATCTGTGTAAACTGACGAGCATTGATGTTGCGATGATCCAAATCCTACCTTTTCAGAGCACCAGGCGAGGAGTAACAAGACACTGCCAACTTTGCTGAATGGATTTTAATGACTTGTTCGACATGCTCTACCTGGTGCCTTGGATTTGAGGAAGTTCTGAAAGACCTTGTGGGATGTCATATACATGTATGACAAAACCATTAGAAGTCATCTGAGGAGATATAGAAAAAGTTTTGCATTGTATTATTGTGGATACTGAAAATTTAAGTAAAACTTAACCACATCATGAATTAGAATTCAAAATAGTATATAATCCTGTTGTGTTTACCTCCACATGAATCACAATATTGTCAACCTCAGTTGCCAGAACATATCAAGATTCATTTGATATCATTTGGTATCACTTGTATGTCATTCTATCTTATCTTTCTCTTTTTTCTTTCTCTCTATCCATTCATGGAGCATATGTTTTGTTTTTCCCCTTGCATTCTGTAATTCATGTGGTTTTCTGTATATATCTGTATATTATTCTCTATTTCATTTGCTATCACTTTCTTTTTAAACTTTTCTATGCACTCCCTTCTCTTTATTTAAAAAATACAATGAACGTAACTGTTCTTGGCATTGCTTCTCTTTGACTGGTATTTGGTAAATTGTATTTGTGAGCACTAAATCATTCTTCCTATTTACAGAAAATTAAAAATTTTAAGCCCTTATCTCATGTTATATCATAAATTTCTTATTCACTTCAATTCAATTGAAATATCTGAGGAAATATATAATATGCAAGAAAGAAGGAGTTATTACACAGACATGTTATTCATTAATGAAAATGTCATGAAATGAAAAGTAAAATTCCATTGGTGTTTTTACAATGATTCAAATAAAATCTTAACAGCTTCATGATAACTGTAATATGTAGGGATAACCTTTGCTTCCAATGAATCAAATCCCTTGCTGTAAACATGGTCTATCAATGTTCCATTCTCAGTTGTAGCACTCACAACATGCTGTCTGTAACTTTTATTACACATTAGCTCATGTATCCTTGAAGAACCTTTAAATAAGTCCTCATTAAAATCTCCCAATACAATGCATCTAATACTTGTTTTATCCAATTCATTCACTAAATTGTTAAGACATTCACAAAATGAGTTGATATGATATGATGGGGGTCGATATACAACTGAAACAACAAAAGAAACAGGATTGCTAACAAGCATTGCAATAAACTCTAAGTTGTCAACATGTATGTTTAATCTACTTGAGTGTATAGTTTTGACGTACATTGCAACACCACCATGTGATTGTTCCTTGAATTTGCTTGCAGCACCCGATTCATGGTATGAAAGACTTCTAGGTTGATGATAAAATTTGAGGGTATCCATCAGAACATCAGAGATATCATCCTCTTTAATCCATGTTTCTGTCAAACAAATAATATCTGCGTTCATTAATTGGCTCTGGGCTTGAAGATCAGCAAAATGTTGTCTTAATCCTTGCACATTTTGTAAAATTAAGCAAAAGCTATGACCATCAATATCTTCAGCAATAGTATCATCAAAAAATGCGTTCATTACATCCATGCTTGGTTTGATTTCAGGATTACAGTGTATACGTCTTTGATTAAAATCTTCTATAACAAGACCTGATAATGAAGATACACGACTAAGCCCAACATATGCTTGTCCAGATTCAAATATCCTCTTTAATGATACCACAGCTCTGTCTAATGTCATACCTTGTACTTTATGGATTGTGCATGCATAAGCAAGTTTCAGAGGAAATTGCCGCCTCAAATATTTCTTACCCAGGTATTCGTCAGATTTTTCAATTGAATGAATGCCGACGTCAGCTTTTTCAAAATCAACTCTGATACATATTGCTTTAGACTTAGCTTGATCCATTATGATTTCAGTTACATTTCCAAAACATCCATTTGTCAGCCCTTTGTCAACATCAATATTCTTTAACAGCATAACTCTTGCATTACATGCAATCCAAAGATAACTAGGCAACTGGCTTTTACATTGTGTGATAGGTTTTTCACGAATCTTCTTCCCTTTCTTTATATCTCTTTCAGAATCTTCTGCTTTTATACATATCACATTATCACATTTTTTGTGCAATAATTTCTTGTTCCATTCATCTACTTCTTTGTTACATGAATAAATATGGAGAACATCTTCGCATATTTCACCAGTTTCACAACTCTTTAGCATAGCTATGTCTTCATCACTGAGAATATCCTTATCTTCTTTAATGCGTAATCTATTCAAGACAAGAGCAAATTCAGCATCATCTTTTTGTCTCATTATCTCCTCAAGTTCTACTTTCTTGAAATTATCATTCCACAATGCACCTTCTAGTGTATCTTTATAGACAGGAGTTCCAAAGACAGGAGGTAACTGATACATGTCTCCAACAGCAATAACTGATATACCAGCAAAAGGAGTGTGATCACGTGACTGCTTTATTTGTCGGAAGCGGCTGTGGATGTAACACATTAATTTCTGATCTACCATTGATACTTCATCTATGATTAAAATTTGCAATTGAGCTAGTTTATTGCGAAGAACACTAATTTTTTCTTCACTAAGTGGCTGATAGGGCATTTGAGCTTTAATCGGAATGGAAAGAGCACTGTGTATAGTATGACCATTTATATTGTAGGCAGCAACTCCCGTCGGGGCTAATTTCAATACTGAGACATCATCAGGCTGATGCAACATTCGGGCTAGTATACGTGTCGCTTCATAGTAAAGACATTTAACTAAATGACTCTTTCCAGTACCAGCACCACCAGTAATGAATACATGAAATGGTTCAACAAATTTTCCATTAACTCTATCTAAACACCACTGTCGAATCTTGTAAAAGACAATGCTCTGTTTTTCATTCAAAGATCTTATCATACAATGCCTATTTTCTTTGGATATTTTCACTGAGGAAAATTCTATGTTGTAATTATCTTTTGAGGGATTGTCCTTTAAATCAGGAATAGCAAGATCTTCATCATGATCTTCAACATCTACTTTTTGCCTGGGATGTTCAAGTCGTTCTAGTTCACTCTCTGGACATAAAAGGCCCCATGCATCTTCCTTGATACCAAACTGCTCTAAATGCTCTTGTGCTTGATCAATTGATGCAGAATTTATTTCAAATTTTTTTCGATTAGCACACACAATTGAGCTGACTTTCTCTAATTCACATCCACGTAATTTCACAGAACCTGTGTCATAAAATTCTTGAAATGTTTCAAATCCTGGAGGCTTTAATTGGTCATCTCGAACATGTGGCAGAAAGAGTTGTAATATGCTCAAATAGTATTTATCAGGCGATATGGTGGGGGAGAATCTGGGATACCTTACAACTGCATCTTTAGAGCGTGTGCGTTTCTGAATATATCCTAAATTGTTATCTAGTTTGAAAATATTTTTACTCTTTGTACTTTTTACCTGAGAAGCAGTTAAGATTCTATACCGAGAGCAAAACATTGCAAGACACATGCTATTGAATTCTGGGTTTCTGGGTCTACCTTTGTATCTATCAAGTTTGCTATGCATCCAAATATTTTGATCATCATCATCACAGTCTGGTCTGTTCTTTATCACATTTAACGGTAAACTCAATCTTACAGGGTCAGGTCCAACAGGAATAAATTCCACTTTCCTAGAACTCTCTTTCAATCTGAGACTGCAAACACGATAGACACTTTCTTGAGCGGACACTTCACGATTCTGCATGTACACTTGACCAAGTTTTTTCATGCTTTCTTTGGCATCTTTATTTCCTTCTTTCATCTCAGATACAGTATGACTCAAGAGCATTCCCATTTCTCGTTCAGCCTTTGACATATACGACACAACGTATACTACACATGCATATGCATTTGTTACATATTGCAAATCCATATTAGCATTCCAGGCTCGAAGCAAATTTGGATTGAACTGATTTATCCATACATCTTGTGGTTCTCTTTTAATGATTACACTTTCCTGTGATGCAATTTCATTATGTGCCTTCTCAAACTGATCTTGGGTGATGTCAAGTTTTTCAAAGAGATGCCTTGCATTTTCATATTCTGTTCCATCAGTTAATGCATCTTTGACAGAATTCAACAACTCCTTTGCATTGGTTTGAGCATTTTCAGAAACTTCTGGTTGACTCTCGTCCTTTACTTCATGTTTTACTTTCCCGTTATCATTAGCTTTACGTTTCACTTTCCTGTTATTAGCTTTATTATCTTCAACAGGTTTTATAATGAATGTACGTTCAGAGGGTGGTCTTGGGAAATTAAATCTACATGCAGTTCCTTTCTTTTTGCAAGATTTTGAATGTTTCTTACTGTGTTGTTGAACGGAGCCAACTATTTCATGTAGTTCCGGGTCTTCTTTTTCATCAGGTTTTTTGCAGGAAATATACTTATCTATGAATTGTCTGACTTTATCATCATTATCAATTCCCAACTGTGGAGCATTCTCAACCCAGAACAAAGCATGTGTGTGAAAGGCACCTCTCATTTGTACTTCATGACGTAGTGCATAATCCGATATTTTCCCAATTGGTGCAGCTGAAGACAAGATCACATTTTTCAAAAAAGTGTGGAATCTTTTGTCATACATTCTTGCTACTGTTACAGGATTTGATTTTATAAGGTTGCATTTTTCTGCCCAATCTAATTCAGTTGATTTCCTGCTGTCTCCATTTTGTCTAAGCAATGTATTGATTATTTCTGGCCATCTCATATCAGCACATGAAAATGATGCGAACCATGTTGGCTTGCCAAGTTGTCGTACCATTGCCAATATATCTTTTTGTGTCCTTTGCCAGAATGGTGGTGTTCCACGAATTTGCTTGAGAAATTTGTATCCCTTGTCTGATTTTAGAATATTTTGAACATTTTCAGCATTTTTCAAATCTGAAACAGTAATTAACGATGAGTCATACTTTTGGCTTCGACTTTGTCTCAATGCAATGGAAACTTGCGACAAAACTTGTTGAATCTCATATATATACTGTGCATAAAAGATGTAATCTGTATTTTGAGCAAATCTCTTGTCCACATGCATCAATCGATTGTGCAGATAGCGTCCCAAGGTTATCTTAACATCTCTTTTATCGTGGAATGTCGGTTGACCTTCAGGAAATAATACTGGAAAACATTTAGCTTCATTACTCACATCTTGCAGAATCGATATAGGACTTTTCCCTTCACAAGGAGCACAACATATTATGTCATCAAAATACTGATCTAAAATTTCTTGCCCGATATCAACTGGTTGTAGACAGGTATCTAAATGAATTCCATGTAATCGTTCCTCCACATCATCTTCAGTATCATTGTCATCTAGTTTTGGGAGTAATTTGATTTTGTCTTGTATGCTTTCAATATCATTTTTGTCCTTCATCAATATGTTATCCAACTGCTCTTCCATGTCCTTCCAATATTTTAATAAACGAGCTTTACCAGAGGTTTCCACTTCGTCTTCGATTTCATTATCTTTTTCATTTAGTTCCATTGAATTTTCCCATTCTTCATTCACAGCAACTTTATCATAATACTTATTATTCGTTTTCAAATATTGCAGAGCATTTATCAATTTAGATTTATCTACAAATTTGTACTCATAATGACCTTTGTATGACAATTTTCTTTTCAGTTTAACACGGATCAACTGATCTTCTGTTTGTGGTCTAGGCAATATCTGTACAGTTTCATAAGTGTTTGAAGGGACACAAACTACAGGACCATGGACACAATTTTGACCACCTTTAGGCAAAGCCATCAACTTCATGAAAGGGATATTTAGTGCAATCAAATGCTGTTCTAAAGTGTTTAAGTTGCCAAGTTCTTCTGGGACTTCATGTACTTGTAAATTATTTATGTTCGCTTCTCCAGGTATTTTTCCAGATTGCAACTTTCTGTGACAAGTGTAACATATCCATAATGCTGATCTACTTGAGTGGTTGATTTCACATTCTGATCTGCATTCTGAATTGCAAACATGCAAATATCTGTCACTTATACATGTCTGAAGTTTGTAATTGCTTTTTATACATTTAACTACTTGGTTTTTGTAGAGAAGTTTAAAGCACACACAGCAAACATATTGTGGGCCATGACAAATAATCTTCCTAAACTCTTGTAGTACATTATCAAACTCCGACATTCTTAATGTTTTAGCTAGCGCTCTTTTACGATTCAGTTCAATAATTTTCTGTCTATACTTTGCTATTTTTTTATACTTCATTTTTAAACTTATCAGTTTATTTTGCTTTATATCTTTCATTCTATATCTAGTTTGGGAAAGAATTTTCTTTTTTTCCTTGAAGTTTTCTTCATTCCGATATCTGTTTCTCATAATATATCTCATAGTAACCTTTTGCTTTTTCTTGAAGTTTTCTTCATTCCGATATCTGTTTCTCATAATATATCTCATAGTAACCTTTTGCTTTTTCTTGAAGTTTTCTTCATTTCGATATCTGTTTCTCATAGTAACCTTTTGCTTTTTCTTGAAGTTTTCTTCATTCCGGTATCTGTTGCTCATGATATTTCTCATAGTAACCTTTTGCTTTTTTTAAAGTTTTCTTCATTCCGATATCTGTTACTCATGATATTTCTCATATTAGCCTTTTGCTTTTCCTTAAACTTCTTCTCATTCTGATATCTGTTTCTTATGCTACTTCTCATACATCTTTTACATTGTCTCTGAATTGTTTATCAATCGTATACTTCTGTCTATTTGTAATAAGCATTTGCTTCCTATACTGTGCATCAGAGTGGTATTTGTTTCTCATAGAAGTGACTTGTTTCTTCTTAAAATTTAGATCTTGTTTGTATTTTTTGTTTTGAATCACAGAATTGCCTTTCATTTCTTTGTATCTTTGTTTCATACGATTTATTTTTTCTATTTTCAAAATAAGATCAGAATGATATTTCTGTTTCTTTGCAATCTTTTTTTTCTTTTTACATAGGTCTGCAGTATCATGCTTTTTTTCGTCACTTCTATTTTCCCTTTCCTTGGCCAAAGCTCGTTTTTCTCTCATATGCTCTTTTTTCAATTTCCTAATCTGCTCAACACTTTTCCTTTGATGTTTTTTCTTTGAAAAGCCAGTATTTTTAACACTTTTCATTTCATCATTCTCTCCCTGCTTGATATTTGTCCCTGCATTTTCATTCGTTTTTGCCAATTTAATTTTTTTGTCTTCCTTGCAAAGATCATCTACTTCGACATCATTTTCGAGGTTACACAACTTTCTTTTTCTGCCCAACCTTGCATTGGAATTCTGAACATTGTCCACTACATTTACTTCATCACAGTCATTTCCACATTTTATATGATTCTTGGAATTTCCTTTCTCTTCATTCATGTGTTCTGTTTTGACAGAATCATGTCCTTTCATAAGGCACAAATCTGGACTGCTGATCACTTTTTGTTCAGGAATACTCTGATCCAATCTTTGAATTTCATCAGGATCTTCAGATTCTATACAAGATTGAGAGCTTTCACTAAGCACGTTTGATAAATTACTTTGATCGACAGAAATGTTTTGTAACTGTGGATAGCCTTTCAATGTTTCATTTCTACTCGAAAATGCTTTGGCATAGACACCAGTAATTTCATATTCAGTATTCATAGAACATGCCATTGTCTTTGCTAATCTAATGCAATGTTTGTACACACCTTCCCAGCTAGGAGTATATTGAAGAACGCTGTGTCCATCGTCACTCAACAATCCATGTCTGTTTCTGGAATGAGAATCAAATATGAAATAACCATCTTGACTTGATATAACCATAAAAGTACTGCCACCGAAAGTTAAAAAGCATGCATCAGAATCATTACAAAGTTCTCTTTCAAGTGCCTGTTTCAATGGCAGTGATAGACATTGAGCCAAAATGTGTTCATCTCCATCTAATAATCCACTGACTGATTCACAACACTTAATCTCAAATAATTCGTCATATGTCTCCAAATCTTCAGGTAGATCAGAAATTAATAGATATTCTTGCTCACGTGAAACAAAATGCCTTATGAAACGATACAATTCATCACCATTAATCAGAATCCTGTCTAAATCTTTGCTGTTCCAATCATGAGCACTTTTCACTTTGCTATATAACAGAGCAGATAATGAATTTGCAACACATTGCTTTCCTGCTGAATAACCAAATCTTGTATGGCCTTGATTGAAAGTTCCTTGTGCAATTTGGCTTATTTTTGTATTGATTGTTTCATCATTTGTTATTCTTGTCTGCTCTAATGAATCGACAATGACGGTGTTGACAGATTCCACAACATTAAAATGAACATTATCAGTGTATTGTATGTGAATTCCCTTGTCAGATGTTTGAACATTTATTCTTCCAGGTTTCTTTGCCGAGTACATCTGCCAACATGGTACTTGATCGTTGTAGGAATAGATATCAATATCAATTAAATTTGCCAATGCACTTATTTCAGTGTCTGTAGCCCAAGTTCCATCTTCAATTATTCTTCTTTCCAAAACATATTCTCTGACAGTTCTGAACTCTCTTCCCAATGTATTCTTGAACATATCATTGGTTTTTAATAAATGTTTTACAGTAGCATTCCTCAAAATTGCATGATTAGATTCAGTTCCAGAAATGACATATGAAATTGCACGAAAGAAACAATTGCCATCACCACTTATTTTTTTGATACGTGAAGGAACTCCGATAAATTCATGTCTATTTATCCTTCCATCATAGCTTCTACCTCTATAGGAAATGTTCATTTTTGTACATAGGTTCTGTTTGTCATTTATCTCAAGAGGTGAGAATGTGAAAAATTTGTCTGGTCTATCACACATTCCAAGATCCGATATAAATTCTACTTCCTCTCCTGATTCATCAGAACAGATGTACATAGTATCTTGATTTGCTTCTTCAATAATTTCCTCTTTAACTTGTGGCTTTGAAAGAGACTCCAAGGAATTTGTCGAAAGAAAATGATCATCAAGTTGTTTTTCTTCATCACATGTATTGCTGATCTTTTCATTCAATACTAAGTCTGGAATAATTTCATCATGACATGTATTGTCATTTAGGTCATTTGTACTAATACACTGACTTGACTTTTCACTTTCAGCCAAATTGCTGGGTAGTGCTAAATCACATTCAAGACATGCGTCTGTATCAGATTCTATATAAGTTTGTTTGACTACTGTATCAATGGCACTATCATCACTTTCTTCAAGATTAATCTCTGAATCAGCTTGCATAACTCTATCTGCACAAGTCTTGTTTGCTATATTGCAAATATGCCGGTCTGACTTTTCGTCCTTTGGATATCCATATGCATCTTCTTGACCACTTTCATCTGCACATATCTTTCGATCATGTTTGTCATTCGCATCTCTCAAGTCTAGGCCTATTCCATTTTCTTGGTCTAATCTAATCAATGTATCAGTATTCTTCAGGATATTTGAAACAGGTCCCTTATCACAAGAATTTACAAATTCATTATCACTCAACTCTTCGTTGATTGATTCCCTTTTGTCATGTTTACACATCTTGGACACATCAAAGCACTTCCTTTCATCAGTACCTTTGTTTTTCTTTTCAAACCTTCCCTTCTTGTTCCTTCCTTGAGGTTGCCTTTTCTTTCCACCAGCATAGACTTTGTATCTCTGTAACTCCTTCATCTGTTCAAAAAGGTTACAAGTACGTGCATCAGTTTCAACATCAGATACTGTTCTTGGGAATGGAGACGAATTATCAACTACATCAGCCCAAGATCGATTTTGCATTCTTTCAATTTCCTCACAGGCTTCATTGTACAAGTTCATTGAATGTGGGGACTTCACACAAGATGCGTATACATCTAACAGACTTTCTGTATAAGATTGCAAACTGACATTTTTCTCCACATTATTCACATTTTCCTTTCTCTTACATTCTTCTTTCTTCTGGTTTCTATTTTTTCTGTTACGACTTGTCTGGAAAATCTTGATTGCTCTCCCAATGTAAGTCACACCCGGTTCCAAGAATACACCATTGATTGATCTCATGTGTTTTTTGTCTGGTCCATAATCATTTCTTGATGTGGAATGTGATCTTGCTTCCTTTCTTTTCTCCATTAATTTTATTCTCTTTGATTTCACAGTTACCCACTCATCATCAGATTCCTCTCTCTGTAGGTTTTCAACTCTGGCTTGAAAAGCAATTTCCTTAGCTACAGGATCAGGTTTAGATCTGTTACATTCGCTACTTCTCATGTCATTTTTACTTTCTTTCTCTGTAAACACAGTGCTCTTTCGTCCTTTAACATACCTCTTGTTTGATCTGCCATTTTTTCTCGTTTTCTGTTTCTTGATTGGTTGCGGTTGTTCAAAGTTTTCCTCATCTGCAAGCATGTTGAGAGGCTCATATCTGTTATAATGAGATGGAATACATACTCTGTCAAATATTCGATCACCAATGTTGCTATGACCACAGCATGAGCAAATCCAAATCAATGTCTGATCAGCAAGTTTGTCATTTTTCAAGTATCCCTCACATGTCACATGGAAATGGTTGTTACAAGACTCGCATGTTACATAGTTGTCACTTTCATTGATCTCATCCATGCAATGATAACATTCATCCGCATCTGTATTGATCATTGATGTATAACTAGAGAGCATGCTCAATATCTCATGAACAATAGAACTGAATTCAGTTGCAGCCATTTTCATTCTCTTTATTGCACTAGACATAAAATACTCAATATTATAAGTTTACAGTCAACTAGTTATTTTCAAATAAATTTCTTGATGTGTTATGGACGTCCAAGAGGGTAATACTTTTAAAGATTTAACGTACCACTCTCTGCAGTTATTCTACAATATAACTCTTCAAAGTACAATGCTTTATGAAGAACTTCAGATCCCTGACACAATTTTGTAAGTCTGTATTTTATCAGTAAACTTATAAGCCAGCTTTTAGGACTCTGCAATTCTTGACACAAAATTGTTTGCCACTTTTTCACTTTTATGTGATGAAAGTTGCTCCTTTTGTACAAACACTGAATATCTTATCAAAATTTCTTTTTAATTCTTTTTTTTTTTTATCAACAAACTTTAGTCTACTACTTGAATATTCCTTAATTTAATGTGTTTCACCTCTATGGACCTTAAACCTTATTCTCTTACTTCAATCTCCCTTACTCTATAATTTATTAAGCTTAAACTTTCGTTTAAAAAAATCCGCAATCTGCAATAGGATATACTCTTTCACACTACTCAAGCCTACTTGTTCACTTGACTTCAATTTCACTCACTCTTTTTGTAATTTTTCAAGCTCACTTCTTTCATCTACTTCTTTTTCCTACTACTTGAATATTCCCTAATTTACTGTTTCGTACTCTTATGAAACTATACAAGCCTACTTGTTTTGCCTAAACCTTATTCTCTTACTTCAATCTCACTCACTCTGCAATTAATTAAGCTTACTTTCATTAAAAAAAAAGCCTCTGTAATAAGATATACTCTTTCACACTACTCAAGCCTACTTGTTCTCTTGACTTCAATTTCACTCACTCTTTTTATAATTTTTCAAGCTCACTTTTTTTTTAACTCTACTTCTACTTCCTTCTACTTCTTTTTCCTACTACTTGACTATTTCCTAGTTTACTGTGTTTCCTACTCTCTATGAAACAATACAAGCCAACTTGTTTTGCCTAAACCTTATTCTCTTCAATCTCCCTGAACTCTGTAATTTATTGAGCTTACTTTCGTTAAAAAATGCTTCTGCAATAAGATATACTCTTTCGCACTACTCAAGCCTACTTGTTGCATTGACTTCAATTTCACTCACTCTTTTTGCAATTTTTCAAGCTCACTTTTTTCCTTTTAACTTAAAAAACAGCTTTTACCAAAATATGCTCTATTCAACTACTCAAGCTCACTTGTATTTCTGAACCTTCTTCTCTTTCTTCAAATTTGCTCACTCTTTTCTGTTTCACCTGTTTTCTTGTTTTATACAGGAGTTTCACCTGTTTCCTATTTTTCTTGTTTAATACAGGAGTTTCACCTGTTTCCTATTTTTCTTGTTTAATACAGGGGTTTCACCTGTTCCCGGTTTTCTTGTTTTATACAGGAGTTTCACCTGTTTCCTATTTTTCTTGTTTAATACAGGAGTTTCACCGTTTCCTATTTTTCTTGTTTAATACAGGGGTTTCACCTGTTCCCGGTTTTCTTTTTTTTTATACAGGGGTTTCACCTGTTCCCGGTTTTCTTTTTTTCTATACAGGGGTTTCACCTGTTCCCGGTTTTCTTGTTTTATACAGGAGTTTCACCTGTTTCCTATTTTTCTTGTTTAATACAGGAGTTTCACCGTTTCCTATTTTTCTTGTTTAATACAGGGGTTTCACCTGTTCCGGTTTTCTTTTTTTTTATACAGGGGTTTCACCTGTTCCCGGTTTTCTTTTTTTCTATACAGGGGTTTCACCTGTTTCCGGTTTTCTTTTTTTCTATACAGGGGTTTCACCTGTTCCCGGTTTTCTTTTTTTTATACAGGGGTTTCACCTGTTCCGGTTTTCTTTTTTCTATACAGGGGTTTCACCTGTTCCCGGTTTTCTTTTTTCTATACAGGGGTTTCACCTGTTCCCGGTTTCTTTTTTTATACAGGGGTTTCACCTGTTCCCGGTTTTCTTTTTTTCTATACTGGGGTTTCACCTGTTCCGGTTTTCTTTTTTTATACAGGGGTTTCACCTGTTCCCGGTTTTCTTTTTTCTATACAGGGGTTTCACCTGTTCCCGGTTTTCTTTTTTTATACAGGGGTTTCACCTGTTCCCGGTTTTCTTTTTTTATACAGGGGTTTCACCTGTTCCCGGTTTTCTTGTTTTATACAGGAGTTTCACCCGTTTCCTATTTTTCTTGTTTTATACAGGAGTTTCACCCGTTTCCTATTTTTCTTGTTTTATACAGGGGTTTCACCTGTTCCTGGTTTTCTTGTTTTAT